>OZ057398.1:78479970-78770166 GCA_964056695.1 Melieria picta | reverse complement strand
TACTGGGCTGTTGTTGGCGTTTGTGCGTAGATAATGACGCTAATAATTTTGACGCCCATATGTCGACAGCGTAGATCACGCGTCATGTTGAGTACATCACGCGACGCGCAAAAGACTCTGGCAATATTTAAATGAAATACAAATCAGTGAAAGCTGAATGAAGCATGTGAGCGTCATTAGATAACAGCAACAGCAACAGCAACAACACCAACAACAACAACAACAATGACAAAAGAATAATCAGACACTTAGCATAGATGAAAAGTAAATAACACAAACAATGAAAAATAGTTCGCACTAAACAGGCAAAAGTCCAACCAACGAACGAACGAACGACCGAATGGCAGCGATCATTGTCAAAGCAAGAGTCAGGCTGGCCATCTATGCGGACGGTTCACTCACCGCATCCATCGATCAATCAGTTCATCAATCAAGCGGTACGGTGCGCATTTTCCCAACCACAGTCAAACAGTCAGCTGCGTTAGTCACTTGAAGTGAAGCTCAGCTGACATTTACCGTCGGATATTTGTGTATTGCATTATCAATTATTATTGTTATTGTTGTTGTTGTTATAACAAACGTGATTACGAAAGCACACAAAACGACAACGACAACTACTATTACTGGTTACTGGACAAGCAACAAAAGCAATCAACTACACAAATAATAACAACAAGAACAACTAGTGATCAGCACTAACAACAACCAGCGTGTTGCGATTTAGTGCGCCACAGCGTGTCGCTGAAGAAGAACAACAATGAGCATAGTAACTATGGTACACATACGTACAGACATACGTACATATGTATTGGATATGTAAATAGTGTCAGTGACATGTGCTCTCCACCTCCCACTTAAATTGCAAGTAAACAAAATAATAAAATATAAATAACAAATCGCAATAAAAATGGTTTCTGCTTTCTTTCTATTGTTGTTGTACTTCATGCTCAATTGTTGTTGTTATTGTTGGTGTTTTAATTCGTAAAATTTTATTTTAAGTATTGCTGATTGTAGTTGTTGTTTCAGACGCTAATTCGATGCTGATTATGTGTGTGACAGTGTGTCACAAAAATTATAAAAATGCGTTGCATGAGTTGAAAAGCTCGATGCTTATAAATCGAACGAATGCTTTTTCAACATTATCTATTTTATATAAAACGTTTGAATGGTGTGACAGTTTGTCACAAAAATTATAAAAATGCGCTGAATTGATAAATTTTGCATGAACAAATGCTTTTTCAACAATATCTATTTTATATAAAATGTTCGAAGGGTGTGACAGTTTGTCACAAAAACTATGAAAATGTAGCAAAATGAATAGTTTTGCAAGAGCTGGAACTCTGAAACTGGAAAATAAAATGCTTTTTAAGCGTTACTTTACATGCGATTTTCAAACTTTGTGACAACTTGTCCCAAGAAGTATAAAAAATCGTTAAGCTGATTGTTTTTCCTTTAGCTGTAGATTGCTTACAAATTAGACAAACTTGAAAATATTATACGATTTTTTTAAGCGGTTCTTTATATCAGATATATATTAACTGATTTGATAGTTTGCCACAAAAAATAGAAAAATGAGCCAAATTTGTAGTTTTTGCTTGAACTGTGGATTGCTTATGAATTAAACAAAATTGAAAATATACGTTTTTAAACATTGCTTTATAAGAAGTTTTAAACCAGTGTGACAGCTTGTCACAAATGGTTTAAAAATACGACAAATTGACTATTTTTTGTTGAGCTTAGGATTACTTATAAATTAGACAACCTTAGAAGAAAGATTTTTTTCAAATGTTACCTTATCAGAAATTCTCGAATAGTGTGACAGCTTGTCACAGAAGGTATAAACATTTGTCAAATCTATTGTCTTTGCTTGAGCGTAAGATTGCTCAAAAATAAGACAATCTTGAAATTAAGATTTTACCTTAGAAGAAATTTTAAATGTATGCAGAAATTTAAAAAAGTTTTAAGAAAACATGTCTTTCATCTTTATTTGGGTTTCAGCTCAGCTTGAAGCGGCAGCTCGAACATTGAGTGACTGTCAGTGAAAATTGGCGCTGTTTTCATTGCTCCCTCAACAATATTGCTAATCAAATTAAAATATTAGCAACCATGTTAATGTTGTTGTTGTTATTTTGTTGATAATAAAGCGGCGGAAAAATACATAAAAGATGTAAACTTGTTGTTGTACATTTTTAATGTCGAGTCGCTGCTGTCAGGCTGTTGTCATTTCTACTCTAGTTGTTGTTGTAGTTTGGGGTATTGAGTGGGGGGGATAGAAGAAAATCAAATAAACGAAATCTATAAACAAACACAATAACAACAATTACAGCAACAACTGCGCGCAAGTGCAAGTAAATTTCAAATGAAATTTCAACAAAAGGTTAACGTGGAGTTTATCAATGGCGCCAGCAGCCGCAGTCATTGTCACGGCAACAACAACAACAACAACAATGAGAACAAAAGCAACAACTATGACAGCCAGCAATCACAAGGCAGCGAAGCGTGCTGCATTTTGCTTGAGCGCCGTCATTGTTGTTGGCATCATTTTATCAATAGGAATGACATGTTGTTGTTGTTGGTTTTTTGTTTTTTGCTTTTGCCCAAATATGCAAATACTTGCGACAAAAAGCAAAAATAAAAGTGCCAAAAAAAAACGCCGAAAAGAAAAAATCAAAATCAAAAGTCAACGCAAAGAAAGAAAATCGAGCAATTGTTGCTCGATTGCTCACAAAATTGCAAGCAGCGTTTTTGCTTGTACATTGTTGGCGTATGTGAAATTTCAATTTCAATAACAAAAACAACAACAAAAATATATACAAAAATATATAAAACATTTCGTCTGTGCTTATCACTCATACGTCCTGTGGTACCATAAGCCATGGCGACAGTGTTTTGTGATTGTTGTTGTTGTTGTTGCAATTACTTGCCTGCCATACAAATTATTATATTGAATAGCAGCGTTTCGGGCAGTTCGATGTTGTTGCTGTCGTTGTTGTTGTTATTAAATGGTCATTAAAAAGGCGCCAGACAGGTTGGAGTTTCCGCTTCGTCAAAAACGAGCAACACAAACAAATTTGATATGTTGAAACACAAATAATACAATAAATAAATAAATAAACCAACTAACGAAATCGCGTTGCGGCAAATTACTTGGCGAGGCGCTGTTATTATATCATAAAAAAAAATTACGTGTGTACGACAGGAGCGGAAATGTGTGAGTTCCAGTGGACGGGCGCTGGTAATGTTGGGCGAGCGACGTTGACATGATAAGCGGTCAGCAGCTGAACTGCAATTTTTTTTGGGTTTATTTTTGGGTTTAGGAATCAAGCAGCTTTTCGCACTCTTGAATCGAGCGGGCCGGGCAATGTTATTGCACTTTGACTGGGTATCTCCGTTCGACTGACTGGGCGCGTTGGTTTTGTTATATTTACATATTTTAACAATCTTTGGAAATGTATAGAAGGTGAGTTTTATTGTTGTAAAATGTACATAAATTGTTGTTTTTTTATTATTGAAGGATTGTGACATAAATTATACCACTTGAGAAACGTGGGGAAGTAAGTAAGAAGGTCTTTCAATTAAAATTTTATCAGAATGCAACATTAGAAAAACCAATTTTGAGACTAAATTCACATTTAACCCTTGACCACTGTTCGTATTTGCCTAATTTGGCACTGTGCTGCTTTTATCTATTTGAAAAAGTCCACTTGTTTATGAAAGAAAGGAGTTTTGAGTGCGTGGTGCCATTCAAAAGGATTGTATTGATATCACGAAGGACATTCGGGCCGACAATCTTAACCCTAATTCCCAGAAGTGTGCCTCACAGTCTCACTAAAGATTTCAAATGGTGATAAATCCAAAACATTTTCGATTCCATTATTTTATTTAATCCTCTAAGGGCGATGTTGTTTCAATGTAAAAGAGAAAATTGGGAGAGCGAAATTTTTCTCTTTTATGATACATTGAAACAACAACAATTTATCCGTGACCGACGATCATTTGACCGGCAGCATAACATCGGCCTAATGGAATATTAGAATTATATTGCATTTATAAATTTAACATTTTAGACTGTTTTTGTACTTTTTAAACAAATGTTTTCAGTAATTTAGCTCATATAAGCCCGACAGTCTCACTTCTGGGGTTACATTACTTTTAAAATTCTGGGAATTAGGGTTAAACACTCATTTGACAGGCTTTTAGTTAAGGGTTAAGTAAGACCCAGCAGGCTTCTGTAGGTCATTTAAGTCGACTTGAAAAGGCTAAAATTTTAAATCAAAAAGATTGAAAAACCCAGCAGAAGACCCAGCTGGCTTCTATACGTAATGTTGCCTCAATCGACTCAAAAAGACTGGAACTGAAAGTCAAAAAGAGTGAAAGTAAGCGCACTTGAGGAAAGGGAACCGTCTGACGTTCTTAAACACTCATTTGACAGGCTTTTAGTTAAGGGTCCAAAATTTGTAAGACATAGTAAAGACCCATCAAGTTTCTATAGGTCCAATTGATTCGAAAAGGCTGAAATTGAAAATCAAAAAGGCTGGAAGGCCCAGCAGAGGACCCAGCAGGCTTCTATAGGTTATGTTGTCTCAATTGACTTAAAAAGGCTGAAATTGAAAATCAAAAAGACTGAAAGACCCCACAGGCTTCTGTAGGTTATTTTGCCTCAATTAATTCGAAAAGGCTGAAATTTAAAATCAAAAAGAGTGAAAGTAAATGTAAAGTGTAAGTAAAGTAGCATCGTCCAAATGGTTTGACAGAGTAACCTAAACTTAGGGAAAGCTGTATATGGCATCACAACGGCTCAGATTTTTGGCCTATGTGGAGGATAGCATCTACACAGCCATTTCAACTTAACCTAAAACCAACTCGCTGTTCCTTTCTCTCTTTCCTTGTTTCTTCAACGTTTTAGTTTAAATATCTGCCATAAAAATTAGTTATGCTCCAGCGTTGTTAATTTAGGCGCCTAACCACCAAGTAATCGAAAGATATCTAATCGTTGTATTTCGGCCTTCGTACCGCTGTAAACACCATACAAACCCACACATACACACACACAAATCTATCAGTGAAATCGACTGATTGCGATGGAAAAAAATATATTTCTTAGCTCTTAGCAAAATGCCTTTGGGTGCTCGTAAAAATCTGATTATCATAAAGACCATAAAAATTTGAACAATCAAGAATTCCCCTAATAAATGCCACAAAATCAATTTTCGCAGCGGAAATGTGGATGCCACACTCACATGCCTCAAAAATCCTTACAAAATACGTTGGGCGTTTTTTTTAATAACGAAAACAGCAATAATTACAACAACAATTATGGCTATAACTTGGGCAATACATATGCAAAAGAGTGCCGCCTGAAAACGGTAACGAAATTCAATCAAAGTTTATTTAATGCTGTCAATATGGCAACGCTGCAACGATGCGTGCGACAACTGAACGCAGCAGCAGCAGCGGCGGCGGCGCAACAAACAGGAATCAAAGCAACCGAACACAATTCTTCGACGATTGTTGGCAAATTAAAACCTTTATGGCATTTTTATGTGCGTCCCATAAAACTCCAAAATATTTACACGCATTACAATGTGTTTAGTTGTATGCGTGTATGGCCTTTCAAAAAATAATAAAATAAAAAGTATCAACCAGCATATTGATGAAAGTGGTAAAATTTTTGTATCTAATCTTAAAATTCACTTAACAGAAATTTTAATGCTATTTTTATTATTTCTTTATGATTTTTTAAATTATTCAAATTTCTTTTTTTCTCTAAATGTATGTAAATATTCACTTGTGTAGTTTTGCATTAAAGAAGTCGATATGTTGCATGCAATTCGGCAGGTGTTGCTTGCCGTTTTATTGCAATTTAAATGACAATTTATACACAAATGCCATTAAATGCAATTAATTGTTGTTGTTGGTACTTGAAATTTATACATTTAATGCTGCCAATTGTTTGGTAGTAATAACACTACGTGCACGGAATTAATTTTAAATTTGTGAAGAGACAAACATCGCATTAAACCACAACAATCGTTAAATGTGCCAGGCTGAGCACTTAAAAATGCTGCGATTTGCATAAAAAGAATCCAATTTAATTGTTTGCTTTATTGAAAATGTACTGTTACAAAATTCTATGGACAAATTGTCTATAAAGAGGTATCGCAAACAAGTTGTGACAAACTGTGACACATTAATTTCGTAAAATCGTCACTGGATATGTTGGCATATATTTAAAAAAAAGTTTTAAAAATTAATAAAAAAACAAATTTCTTCACTTGAGACAGTTTAAAGCCAGTTGTGACAAACTGTGACACATGAATTTCATAAAATCGTCACTGCATTTGTTGGCATATATTCGAAAATTCTTTTAAGGTCCGTTAATAAAATGTATTTTTTCTCTTGTGACAACTGTGGCACAACTGTGACACATAAATTTCGCAAAATCGTCACTGGATTTTTGGCATATATTCGAAAATAGTTTTAAAATTCATTAGTAAAATTTAGTACTCCTCTTGTGACAGTTTGAAGCCAGTTGTGACAAACTGTGACACATGAATTTCATAAAATCGTCACTGGATATGTTGGCATATATTCAAAAATAGTTTTAAGGTCCGTTAATAAATTGTATTTCTTCTCTTGTGACAAGTTAAAACCAGTTGCGACCAACTGTGACACATAAATTTCGTAAAATCGTCACTGGATATGTTGGCATATATATAAAAATAGTTTTAAAGATTAATAAAAAACAAATTTCTTCACTTGAGACAGTTTAAAGCCAGTTGTGAAAAACTGTGACACATGAATTTCATAAAATCGTCACTGGATTTGTTGGCATATATTCGAAAATACTTTTAAGGTCCGTTAAAAAAATGTATTTTTTCTCTTGTGACAAGTTAAAACTAGTTGTGACCAACTGTGACACATAAGTTTCGCAAAATCGTCACTGGATTTCTGGCATATATTCGAAAATAGTTTTAAAATTCATTAGTAAAATTTAGTACTCCTCTTGTGACAGTTTGAAGCCAGTTGTGACAAACTGTGACACACACTCGTTAATAAAATTTAATTCTTGTCTTGTGACAGTTTGAAGCCAGTTGTGACAAACTGTGACACACAAATTTCGTACAAATAATACTTAATTTATTGGCATATAGGTATTACAAAATAGTTTCGAAGCTCACTAATACATTTTATTATTTCACTTGTGACAGTTTGAAACAAAAAGTTTTGACAAACTTCACTACTTCACTAATTTTTGTGACCGATTTGTTTTCAGTTTTTTTGCTTCTCCACTACTTTACGTCATAGTACTACTTTATGTCACAGTTCTTCAATTCTTTGCTGCTTCACTACTTTCTGTGACAGTTCTTTCTTCAGTTTTTTACTTCTTCACTACCTTATGTGACCATTCTTTCTTTCAGTTCTTACTTGCTTGACTACTTTACGTCACAGTTCTTCAGTTCTTTGCTGCTTCGCTCTTTTTTTGACAGTTCTTTCCACAGTTTTTTCTACTTCGCTACTTTATGTTACAATGCTTTCCAGTTCTTACTTGCCTTACTACTTTATGTCACAATTCTTCAGTTCTTTGCTGCTTCACTACGTTCTTTCATAGATCCTTTTCCAGTTCTTTTCTAATTCACTACTTTGTGTGACAGTTCTTTCTCCCAGTCCTTTGCTGTTTAACTAGTTTATGTGACAGTACATTCTTCTAGTGCTTTGCTACTTGAGTTATTTGTGTGACAGTTCTGTCAGCCAGTAAATTGTTGCTTGACTAGTCCACGTAACAGTATTTTCTTTTAGAATATTCATGTTTTGGAATTGTCAAAGTCCTTTTTTCAACACTTTCCAGCTTGACAACTAAATGTCATAGTGCCAACTCTCAGGACTTTTGTGTTAAAAGACACTGACATTTTCTGTCTTAAAGTTTTCAATGTCCAATTTGTGACAGTCGGAACGTCATTGTTTTAAAACTTTCTAAGCCATTTTTCCGGACTTTCTTACTTCACTACTTGACCTTCTGGACGTTTTAATTTAAGATTTGTCTGCGACAGTTTTCCTTTAACAATTTTAAAGCCAAATTTGTGACATTTAACAATTTTCGCGTTCTGAACATTCTTTTCTGTTTGCGCAATCTTTTCCTGTTTTACTATTGTATTTAAATCATAGTTCACACTTTCAAGATCTTTCTAGTTTAAAAAATGTTTGTGACAATGTCAAATTTGTGACATTAATATATTGCGTTCGTTGTTTTAAACATTTATGTTCTAAAACTTTTTAACATTTATGTTCTAAAACTGTACATAGTAGTCTTTCTTTCTGGGCTTTTCTGCTTGACTAGACATGCACATTTGTCGGACGCACTATTTTTCTTTGTGACAATGTTTCTTTGAACGATTTTATTGTGACTATTTTAAGTGAAAATCTTGCTTTAACTCACTAAATATAAAAATATTGAGTACGCTTTCAATTTCTTTGCATTGTATGACATTTTTGTGCCTTTAGTTCTAGTAACACCAGTATTTAACAACTTTGTGACAACAATTTATAGGAAATCTCTGCAATCTTACAGTAGTATGTGTTTTTAAAACATAATTAAATAAGTTTAAATTAATTAAATACATTTTGGTACACTATGTGACAAAGTGTCACAAATTCTTCTTTCTTTTTTAGGTTTAATAGCAGTTGTTTGCATCAAAATTATTTATAAAAACTAAGAATAAATGCCAAACAGCAAACAGGAATTTTTTTAAAACACTTACAGCTAGAAATTAGAACACAATTGTCAAAAAAGGTTTAGAAAACCTGCGCTGTAAGCTCACTGGTTCGAGCTAGTTTCTGTCCATATGTTCAAATGTTTTTCTGCACGCACACAACGCATCAAATCCTGCGTAAAATTAGCACTATGCAGGGCCCAAATATGACAAAAATCACGCACAATCGTTTAAGTATCCATAAAAAGTGCATAAAAACGCAACAATGAGTTTTGTTGCTGTTATAGGCCCAAAAGCGCAGACTAGTGTTTTTATGGGACAAATGTGCTGACATAATAAAAACCAAACATATGCAATGACTAGGGGAGAGCTGGGTTCTTAGTGAACTGCCGATTTTAAAACAATATTTAGCCAACATTTTGTGCATAAAAATGAAGCTACAGCCTAGTTGAGTGGCAATTACAGACGTTTTATTGCATGACAGTTGGGCAAATAATTATTTGGTTACTTTTGATGTTCAAGCGAAATGACAGATTTGTGACACTTCTTGGTATATGTTGGCGTATGAGTTTTGATGCTTTTATTTACCATCTGGCAACGCTCTATATGCGTTTATGTGACAGTTTTGGTTTTTGTTTTTGTCACATTTCACTTTGACATTCATTATTGACAATTAACAGCGTGAATGTGTTCTGGCATTTTGATTTGTTTTTCTGCCTACACCACTGGCTTTGTTGTTGTGCATTATAATTTTACTACCACACACATTGGTTGGCGTTGCTTTGGGCCGTTGTTGCGCATGTGCGACAACAACAAGTGGCAGCAAGTGTGATGTGATGCGGTGCGTACGTGCGGTAGGTACGCGATGAACGCAACGTACGCCTACGTCCCGTGTCGTTCACATGCAATGAACATAAAACTCAAGTCGTAAAAAAAATCTCAACCAGCACGCCAACCACCGATAAAACGACCAAAATGAACAGCAGCAAAATGCGCAAAACCAAAGAATGAACAGCGGCAGCAGCAGCAACAATTGCTGCAATCGTAAAAGCAAAGAGCCCAAAAAAAAACCAACGAAAAAACCAAAAAAAATTGCATAGTAGTAGCGACGATCTCGGCTGGAAAACCCCAAATCGAATTTACAGCAAAAAAACAAAGAGAAAAATTCAGAGCAAACTGCGAAATATTTTTGGGTGCGCGTGCGCCACAGCGCACGTTCGCCCTTTTCGCGGCATGTGCGACGGGCCATTGACTTGGACTGCTCCATTTTGCTGGTAAAGCCGTTCGACTGGAATAACAGCCCCCAGGAATCGCTAGCAGCATGTCAGAGTAGCGAAAACTAAACACTTGGCGCCGACTCAATAACGCATTGGCGCAGATTTGGCTATGTGCCGCCGAGCACATACGACATTACATTACTGAACCTCCTCGAAAATGTTTGTCGTTGCAGCTTGTTTGCTGCTGCCAGCTGCCGTGTTTTATGGTTTGTTTTGGTTGGTTCGGGTGCTGACTGGTTTATTGGTTTGTTGCGCTTCGTGGCGCGCGCACGCGCTGAACTTTGGATTTATTGGAAATGAAAAGTGCGGTTGCAGCAAACTTTCATTAAAATTGTTAGCAGCTATTAAAATGCAATAAAAACTGCAATCAACAACGAGCTGCAGCAGATAGCTGCAAGCCGGTTGGCACACATACAGACAGACGGAGGTATGCAGGAATGGACGAACGAGGAGGCCTTTAAAACGAGAGTCCACATGTTTGTTAATGTTTGTGCTTGGTTTAGTTTCTGTTTGTATTCGTCCCACTCACTCACTTCTTCTATGGCATACAAACATACATTTAAAAACAGTAATTTGCATTTGACGTTGTATAAATAAGTGTGATTGGATTACGCTAGATGGCGTTAGAAAGATACGACTTGGTACTTAAAAAACTTCTCAGACAGTTTTATAATTGCTTGAGCCAGTTTTGTTTGAGTGTATATCAAAGATGGACAAGTTAGAATGATACAATTTCGTTTCCAAAAAACTTTTCAGACAGTTTTGTGATTGCTTGAGGCAGTTTTGTTTGAAAGCTCATCAAAGATGGACTTGTTAGAAAGATAAGATTTGGTATTAAAAGAACTTCTCATAGGGTTTTATAATTGCTTCACTCAGTTTTGTTTGAGCAATCATCAAAGATGGACACGTTTGAAAGACCAGATTTTGTACTAAAATAACTGTTCAGACAGTTTTGTGATTGCTTGACTCAGTTTTGTTTGAGAGCGCATCGAAGATGAATTTGTTTGAAAGATAAGATTTCATATTAAAAAAACTTCTTAGACAGTTTTGTAATAACATGACTCAGTTTTGTTTGAACACTCGTCAAGATGGATACGTTAGAAAGATTAGAATTTGTACTAAAAGAACTTCTCAGACAGTTTTGTGATTGCTTGACTCAATTTTGTATGAAAGCGCAGACTGTTTTATAATTGCTTGAGCCAGTTTTGTTTGAGTGTACGTCAAAGATGGACACGTTAGAAAGATACAATTTTGTTTCAAAAAAACATTTCAGACAGTTTTGTGATTGCTTGAGGCAGTTTTGTTTGACAGCGCATCAAATATGGACACGTTTGTAAGATACGACTTCGTATTAAAAGAACTTCTTAGAGAGTTTTATAATTGTTTCACTCAATTTTGTTTGAGAATGCATCAAAAATGGACAGGTTTGAAAGACAAGATTTTGTACTAAAATAACTACTGAAACAGTTTTATAATTACTTGACTCAGTTTTCTATGAGCACACATCAAAAATGAACTCGTTTGAAAAATAAGATTTCATACTAGAAAAGCTGCTCAGACAGTTTTGTAATTGCTTGACTCATTTTTTTTTTATAGCGAATTCAAGATGGACACGTCAGAAAGATTAGAATTTGTACTAAAAGAACTTCTCAGATAGTTTTGTAATAGCCTGACACTGTTTTATTTGAGGGGGTGTCAAACATGAGAGAAAACACGCCACATTTTACAGATTTTCTTCCATAAAGGCGAAATGCCACTTGACTGAAAATGTGAATAGTTTTTATGGTTCTGACAGGGAAGTATTACAGGGAATCAATATTCTGCGGCTACGCTTGGCCATGTCTGCAGTATGGAGGAAGCCTTCGCTCCGGCGAAAAAGTTGTTCGAAGCGGTAGTTGGTAGTTGACGGCAAAGAGAGAGACCGTTGCTTCGGTAAAAACCCCCCAAGTTGAAGATGTCCTAACATCTCTTGTTGTGACCAATTGGGGAAAGCGCGTTGAGGCACCTGGAGGGAACTTTTGCAGCTGGACGTAACACGGTAAGGGGCCAGTTACGAGGAATAAGAAGAAGCTTATGATCCTTGCTGGTAATTTTAATGTCAACGATGTTATCACGCTCCATAAAATTATGAAAATCGTCGAGTCTTTTCGTCATGTAAGGACTACTTTGATTGGTCAGAAGCTAAACATTGCACAAAAGACCGTTTGGAACCACAGAAGCCCCGGTATGTTGGTTGAAAGGTTCTTAGGAGGGAAGTTGTGTTCCATCTGGGCAACGCCAAACCACACACACGGAATGTGACTTGCCAGAAGCTCCGGGATGTTGGTTGGAAGGTTCGTAGGAGAGGAATTGTATTCCAATAGGACAAAGCCAGACCAGACACGGAAAGTGCCTCACCAGAAGCTCCGGGATGTTGGTTGAAAAGTTCTTAGGAGGGAAATTGTGTACCATTAGGACAACTCCAGGTCACATACATCGACATCTACTCGCCAGAAGCTACGGGATCTTGGTTGAAGGGTTCTTAGGAGAGGAATTGTATTCCATTAGGACAAAGCCAGACCAAACACGGAAAGTGGCTCACCAGAAGTTGCGGGATGTTGATTGCAAGGTTCTTAAGAGGAAAATTTTGTTCCAAAAGTCAGGCAGCACACATCGGTATCTACCTGCCAGAAGCTCCGGAGTGTTGGTTGAAAGGTTCTTAGGAGGGAAACTATGTTCCATCAAGACAACTCCAGGCCACATACATCGACATCTACTCGCCAGAAGCTACGGGATCTTGGTTGAAAGATTCTTAGGAGAGGAATAGTACACCAGCAGGGCAACGCCAGGCCACATACAACGGCAGTGAGTCTCTAGAAGCTCTTGGATCATATCTGGGAAGTTCTTGTGCGTCTACCTTTTGTCTGGACCTGGCCTCAAGTGATTACCCCCTTTTCCTGTCTATGGCCAATGATTCTGCTGATGAAAAATTTGTCTCAAGAAAAGTTTGTGAAACTTATTGTCGACTGTCTCAGTCTTTTGTCAAGGACAAAGCATTTTTATGAGAGAGGCCTAATTGAATTACCTTCAAAATCACAACACGCTTTGGAACGAAACAACTTAACAACTTAACTTAAATTGGATCATTCCAACTATGCCAAATATACTCTTCAATTTCATGCAAAAATAGTAAGTATTATTAATTTCTACTTTAAAACATTTGCATTTATACCCGTCTCTTTCGCTCACACCATCTGCATGACGTTTCCTCATACTCTCTCTTACTCACTTAGGCGTTTGTGTTCTCATGATTTTTATGTGCGTTCAGATTTCTTGTTTTTAATTAAGCATTGTTGCGGTTTTTATGGATTTTTAATGGACATGTTGTTGTGTCTGTTGTTGTTTTTCATAATTTCTCGGGTATTTCTGTGCGCAATTCGGTGCTGGTCCTTAGTCAAGTAACATTGCGACACTTGTTGTCGCTTTTTTATGTGACACGTTTTTGCATTTCGGAGCGCATTGCCCGGTTTTTTCTACGGCAACACATAAAGTTTAGTAAAAAAAAAATTAAAATATATTTTTTATGTTGTTTTCTGTGTTGTGACAGTTGCAAAACAGTTTATTTTCTCTGTGTTTAAGTGCCACGTGTGTATTTTTTGCTTGCTTCTAAGTTTTTATTATATTGTTTTTTCTAATAAAACTGAAAGAAGTTTCAAAGGTTTAGGCAATATTTGACAATCTACCGATGCGCTACATTTGGTGTTGAGCGAAGGCGTCTTGGGAACTAAGGAGTTGAGAAACTGAAAGGGTTGACGGGAAAATTAAGTCTTGGAATGTTAGTTTTCGATTCTTGTCAGACGAGGACAGCTCAGGGGCAACTTGGGATTGTAGCAATGCATTCCTCTATCTTTTAATAAACACGTTACTGGCAAATAAAGGGTCCTACGAACACATGAGACTTATATGGTAGAACACAAGATTGGCAGATGAGTCTAGATTAGGTTTCCCCATAGATCATCAGTCATCGATCGGTGAAAGAAACACCTTCACCAAAGACCGGCTACACCGGGACAAAGGGCTCGAAGGCAGATTTATATCGTCGTATATCCTTGTAAACTATAATGTATGACAGTTTTTGTCTAGAGGAACATATATTGATAGAAATAAGAAGGCATATGTGGTCTTTTGACAGCAGAAGATACGATACAAAATTGACAGATGAGTCTAGAGTAGAGTTCCCACAGATCATCAGTCATCGACCGGTAGACTGTATTGTATGGTGGCTCTAACCAACAAAAGCATAGATAGATCTATGAAACCATTACAAAAATATATAAGGCCAAACGAGACACATAAAATCGGCAAAGAAGTCAGACGAACGGTCATTTGATAACATGACAAGCCAGAAACATAGATAGTTCGGTATCTAATGAAATATGGATAGCCAGATTAAGAAGAGCCTACAGACAGACAGGTAATTCGGTGAACACATCAGTTATATGGGTAAAAAGATAGTTTAAGCGGGTTTAAAGACAGATAGATGTTCTATCCAGGCGAAGAAAGCCAGGTAAGAAGCGTCTAAAGATGGACGGACAGTTCTAACGTGTGAACAAACAGAAAGATGGGTCAAGAAACGGAAAGGCATTCGTATGAAGGCGAAGAAAGCCAAACTTTAGACAATAAGTTCGACATAGGAGTTGAAAGTCAGACTTGAGCATTTAGATGACAAGCAGACAAGCAATAGAATCGATCAAATATGTTTAGCGGCAGGTAGACATTCCTATGAAGACGAAAAATACAGACGAAAGGACATTAAATCGTAAGTCGGAGTATCAAGACAGACGAATGATCCTATAAACGCACAGACAGCCAGAGAAGTCTAAAGACTGATCAATGGTCCTATAATTGCGTGGGTAGTTAAACGCGCAAGAAGATCGATGAAATGTATAGATAGGCATTTCTATGAAGACGAAGAAAGTCAGACAGAAGGACATAAAGTCGACGTAGGAGTTTATAGACAGACGGATGGTCCTATGAACGTGCCGGCAGCCACAGGCAGAGAAATCTAAAGACTGATTGATGTTCCTATGAATTCGTTGGCCGTCAGATAAGCAAGAATATTGGTGAAGTGTATTAGAAACCGATAGACATTCCTATGAAGACGAAGTAAGCCAGACAGAACGACGTAAAGTCGACGTAGGAGTTTAAAGTCAGACGGTTGGTTCTATGAACGCACAGACAGAGAAATCTAAAGACTGATTGGTGTTCTTATGAATGAATGGCAATCAGATAGGCAAGAAGATCGGTGAAATATGTTAAGAGACCGATGGACATTCCTATGAAGATGAAGAAATAAGAACATAAAGTCGATATAGGAGTTTAAAGTCAGAGGACTGGTTCCATGACCACGCTGACAGCTACATGCAGAGAAGTCTAAAGACTGATCGATGGTCCTATGAGTGCGTGGACAGTCAGACAGGCAAGAAGATCGGTGAAATGTGTTAAGGGACAGAGATAGGTGAAGAAAGCCAGAAAGAAGGACGTAAAGTCGATATAGAAGTTTACAGACAGATGACTGACGCGCAGGCAGAGAAGTCTAAAGACTGATCGATGGACCTATGAGTGCGTGGACAGTCAGACAGGCAAGAAGATCGGTGAAATGTGTTAAGGGACAGAGATAGGTGAAGAAAGCCAGAAAGAAGGACGTAAAGTCGATATAGGAGTTTACAGACAGATGACTGACGTGCAGGCAAAGATCGGTCAAATGTTTTAGAAGCAGATAGACAAAAGCATATAGATCGTCCTAAAAATGAATGCCGCGTGCAGGAACTTTAAATCGGTCACACAAGCTTAAGTGTGTTTCTGTGAATCCACAGATTGTAGAATCACTGACACTAAAAGCGTAATTTGTTAGCGCTTCGCGCATGTTTTCCTAATCCTGCCACGACTTCACACCGCACTGGTGACATTCCAGTGAATATATCCGCAGCCGCGTCTGTAGGGTACGCAGCCAAGTCGGAACAAAGGCAGGTTTTAGGTTTTTTTTAATGCGCAAATCTGCGTAATGAATTTGGTTGTTTTATTTTCGGCGCTTTGCGTAATTGCTGTCATGCGCTCAAAAATAGACAGTGGGTTGAGTGGGCTTCAACTTTAACTTTGCCGCCATGCCGTGCTGCGTACAGCGCAAGGCGGACCTGGTTGGTTTTTGTTGGTGTGTTGGCCGTGAATAATGGAACGGGAACGAGAACACTTGAAAATTTGGTTCGTTGAACTTTTTTGCGCAACATGCTGCGAGCATTATTTATTTATTTATTTGCGCCCGCTGGCCGATGTGAGTGCGCCGGCGGGGCGGCGGCCGAACGCCGATCGTCGGCATTCGGCATTAATCGATCGATCATTAGGCGGCCGCATGCAAGAGCATCGACGCGCACACAAATTGCCTAATGTTCATTACAAATTGCTGCCGAACGTTGGCGTCTCTACCTGTTCCGCTGCGCGTTCGACTGTCGGTCGGAGCTGTTTGCATTTTCGGCGCGCTCTCCGACGGCTGCTGCATGCATAACAAATTTTGCGCAGCACTGGAGCTCCGCTAAAGACGCTCCAACATCAATTGGTGCCGGCGGCGGCCGGTGTGCGCGCAAAAGCCAAGCGCCGATCATGCTTCGGCGGAGAGCGAGCGGCCGCAGCGAGTTAAGAGCGAATTTTGGTGGAGCGAGCGAGCGAATGTCAGCGCAAATGTACATTTTAGAATCTGTGCGCGAAAAAAAAGTGAAAACCAACAACAACACCAACAAACAAAACAACATGAAAATAAAATTAAAAATAAAACGAAAATGAAATAACAAAGCGCAACAACAACAACAACAACGACAACAACAAACAATAAAAACAAAAAGGTTAAAAATCTATTTCAAGGTTAAATTTACACAAGTGCTTTCTGCGCTACTCGTGGACTGTGCGTTTACTGTTCTTGTTCTGGTTATTGTTATTGTTGTTGTTTTGTGAAAAAGTGTTTTACTGTTGTTCTTGTTATTATGCTGTATTTTGCTGCTGCTCGCATTTGTTTTCCGTATAGTTAGTATTTTTGCCATTAAATGGAGTGTACTAAAACAACAACAACAACCAGACTTTTGCAGCATTTTGCGCTTTGTTATTGTTTTGCGCACTGCTGCTGCTGTTGTAGTTGTTGTGCCGGTCTTTATGTAGACGCATTTGTGTATGTCTACTTGTTTGTATGTTTGTTATTATGATGCGGCCACATGAGATGGCCACAACGCATTTGCGCTGTCGAGCCACTGTGCGTGCGTGCGCTGCGCTGCGAGCCGTGTGAAAAGCCACGCTTTGGTTGTCGATGGGAACTGAAAGCGTGCGACTGACTGACTACGCAATTTCCAAGACAACACCGAAGCAAAGGCCCAAAGCGGATTTGCGATTTTTGGTAATTGAGTGATCGCATAGGCCAATGTCGATCAATGATATGAAACAAAAAATTAAAAATAATAAAAATATTTTAAAATATTTCAAAAAAAATGACTCATTTGGAAATCATTAATTAACCTATTACCTACATGAATTAACCTATTAGTGCCTGAAAGGAATTTTTCAACACTTTTTTCAGCGACTCTATTTGGTATAAACTCCAATTGTGACAAAAATTTGGCCAAAATTTCTTCTAATGCATGTTCGAACTGTCTGTCCTTTTCTTTTGTCATCTGGATCTTCAGCTCTGCCAACGAAGCCGTGTCTGCACATTTCATTTTTGAAATATTTTTTCTTCATCCAACTCCTGTCGCAAGTACTGACACTATCTCTCTGTTTCTCTCACTTTTGTGATTAAGATCATCAGGTCTATAAGTGAACCCATATCTCTAGTACTTACACGTTTTCCGTCTGTCTCTTTCTCCCTATTTTGTCGTTAAGGTCTCCTAAGTCCATGTCTGTTCATTTATCTTTACAATATTTTTTCTTCTTTCAACTCCTGGCACTAATACTGAAACTATCTCTCTGTCTCTCTTACTTTTGTCCATTGGTGCTTAGGATTACCAGGTCTGAAAGTGAACCCATATATTTAATACTGATACTACCTCTGCCTGTCTCTTTCTCCCTATTTGGTCATTTAATGATTAGAATCATCAGGTCTCCTAATAAATCTATGTCTGCTCAGTTATCTTTACATTATATTCTCTTCTTTCAGCTCCTGACACTAAGTAGTATCAAAACTATCTCTATTTATCTCTCACTTATGTCCTTTTGTGATTAGGATCAAGAGCTCTGTAAGTGAATCCATCTCTCTGGGCGATCTTTGCTTGCCTTTCAGCTCTCTTCTCACTAGTACTGACACTTTCTCTGTCTGCCTGTTTCGCTCCCTTTGGTTCTTCTGTGGTCAAAATCATCAGGTCAGGCCATTGAAGCCATATCTGTCTACCGATCTTTGACATAATTCCTCTTCTTCTCATAATTTTTTCTCTAAGGGAACCCATATCTCTCTAATCGATCATTGTTACATTTTCTCGTCTTTTAACTCCTGGCACTAGTTAACTCCTGACACTCTCTCTATCTGTCTTTTTTGATTCCTTTTGCTCTTTTTTGGTCAGGATCACAAGGTATGTCAATGAAGCCATGTCTGTCTACTGATCTTTGTCATCATATCTTTGCTCTCAACTCTTGGCTCTAGTACTGACATGGTCTATTTCGGACTCGGAACGGACTCTGCCTCTCTTTCTCTCCTTTTTATTCTTTTTTGATCACATTCACCAAGTCTGCCAGTCAACCCATGTCTGTCTAGCTGATCTTTGAAATATTTTCCTTTTTTTAACTCATTCCGGTAGTACTAACGCTCTCCTCTGCTTGTGGCTTTCTCTCCATTTTGTTTTTTTTGTTATTAGAATCATCAGCTAGGAAAATGAAGCCATGTCTGTCTAACTGATCTTTGAATTATTTTATCTTTTTTTAAAGCTTTGTTTTTTGGTGTATACTGGCACGGTTTCTGTCTCGCTTTTTTTCTCTTAGAATGAAAGCATGTGTGTCTAAATGGTCTTTTGTATATTTTCTTGTTGTTCAACTCTACACTGACTGTTTTTCCTTTTGTCCTTTAATGGTCAGAATCATCACTCTAATTGAAATTTAAAATATTTTTTCTTCTTTCAACTCCTGGCGTTGGTATCAGGTCTATGTGTAAAGCCATGACCACCCAACCGCTTTTTGTCACAATCTCTCTTTTTTTTAACTCCTAACTCTCTCTATTTCTCTATTTCTCTCTCTCTCTCTTAAGTACTACAACACTTACATCTCATTATTTTTGAATTGTCAAACTTTTTCCTTAACTCTTTTCTCTCTCCTGCTTGCCAAAATGTTTCTCACTCCCGAACAGTTTTAAAATTCCCTATAATTCCATAACCCAAACTAACTAAACGATTTTATTCAATCTGCACAGCGTTCATAGGGCACGTTCTGCAATTATCATACATTTACCTACTAATGATTTCATCAATCGACGTACGCACGCCTTTTGGTCCAATGACGCAAATCGTAACACACAGCAAGTATTATTCAAAGTAAAAACAACAACAACAAAAATAACAACAAAAAATTGAGCAATCGGAAAAAAAATTTCAGAAAAACGGCCGCCTAATAAAACGTTCGCATACACAATGAAACGAAAGTGCGAAAGCTGCTCTTTGTTGTTGTTGTATATTGTTTTTTGCATTTTTTTATTTTTTTTTTGGTTTGGTTTGGTTTGCTTGTTCATACAATTTATCGGTTTTTTTTCTACTTTGCTTTTCAGTGGAGAAAATGTAGTCAAGGGTCTAACTAACGTCACCGGCCGCGTGACTGTCTATGATGAAATTAGTAGTAGAGAAAAAGCAACAATAACAACTGACGCCAACAACAACAGCAACAGCAACAACAATAGAAACAAATCAAACGTTAGCGTGAAAAAGCTACTCGTGCGAAGCTACTTGAGGTCGTTAAACTCTGGCTGCCTGATGGCAACAGAGCGAGAGAGCAATAGCGAGCGAGACGGAGCGCGCTGCATGCTCGTAAATGCCTGAATTGATTTGAGCAGTGGGCGAAGCGGCTTTTGGAAATGATGAAATGTTTTTATGTAATTTCAAGCAGCGATCTATGATTATCTTATCCATGGAATATTTGGTGGGTGGGTGGGTGAGTGGGTTGAAATTTTTCGGTAGTTACGGTTGCAAATGTCAAGTGCGGACATTTGTGGCCTTCTACCTTCGATTGGGGGGTTGTTGTGTGTAACAAATAAGTTAGAGTTGCAATTTTGGTATGTAAAGAAATTGAGTTGATATATTGTTATATGAAAAAGTGTTCGACCGAACATGATTTGCAGTGATTTTGAGTCAAAAATCTATATTTGATGGTTGAAACAATTTCTACAGTTTTATGCTCTATATGAGTAACTTCGTCATTGCCAAAAAGGGTCAATTATGGGCACAAGTATGAAGTTGTATTAGTCAGAATCGACTTAAGAACGAGAACCAAGTCCGTACTAGAACCGACTACTGGTACTAGAACAGACTCCGGTTAGTAAATAGAACCAGCTGCGGGCTCCGTAATCAATTCCGGGTACATTAAGCGATGCAAAGCTCTATTTGATGTTCTATAGTGACTACAAAAATCGAGCCAGTGCTGTACCCAAAATCGGTTTAGAGTGCTAGAAATGGTTTGGAATATTCGACTCGGCTACAGGAATCAATTCTGATGATGATTCAAATGATTCAAAGTACTACTTGACATTCAATACACGACAAGAATGAATTCAGTGTAATAATTATAATCGATTTCGATAACAAGAACGACTCAGAATAATAGTTGGGATCACAGTTGGGTATTCGAATGAATTTTGGTTACATGAAAGGATTCAAAGTACTATTAAGCTTTCAACACACGACAAGAGTTAATTCAATGCAATAATTATAATCGATTTCGATAACAAAAATGACTCAGAATAATAGTTAGGATCACATTTGGGTATTCGAATCAATTTTGGTTACCTTAAATGATTGAAAGTATGACTTAGCATTGAATACATAACAAGAGTCAATTCAGTGCAATAATTACAATCGATTTCGATAACAAGAACGACTCAGAATAATACTTAGGATCAAATTTGGGAATTCGAATCAATTTTGGTTACATTAAATAATTCAAAGTACAAAATTAGGATAGATTTTAACCACAAAAATAAAATCTTAATCTCTAAAATTGTTATCGGGATTCAACATTTTCAATTACTTCGCATGCTGAGCAAACTTTAGAGATGCCGTTCCGTTTTAAAAAATCAACTTTTTGATTTATTTATGATTTATATATTTTATGAGTAACTACAGAAACAAATGGAGAGTAATTTTTCTTTTTCAGGATCTTCATCTGGCATCGCTGAGGACCCAATAAGGGTCTATGTGTGGCATTTCCTGGCCAACCAGTTATACCTAACCTATAAAAGGAAAATGTTTTGAAGACGTAGAAAGCATCAAAAAAGCTTGTACCGACATCTTTGACATCAGGAAAGAGCATCTAAATCGATAGACATGCTTTTAGGCCAAAATCGCTGTATTGAGTCCGAACAACTTTTGGGAACTATTTTGAATAAAATATGTAAATCGGGTTTGCTAAACGAAAATTTTATTTTTAAAAAGTTCTATTTACTTTGAAACACACAGTGTATACTTTTCAGTATTACTGAATTTAAGAATTTTTTTTAATATTTTCATTAATCTCAGTATTACAAAAACAAAGGGAACTTTCCATGCTTTGAAGCATCAGAATGCGAAATATTGTGTGCCATGACATCTACTTTTACCTAATTCTTAGGCTGTTAGGCAGATGGAAATGTGCCTCATTCATTCACAAAAAACTCAAATTTCTTTATGTAAGCTACACCAAAAACCAGACTCAGCTATGAGGATTTGATGTAAGCAATGCCAGCTCATAGTTTTTTTCAGAAGCAGAGAAAGTTGCAAAGCAAATTAATTCCAAAAGAAATTGTCAACAAGTAATTCAATAATGGAAAACATTTATAAAGTAAATTTGCCTCGATTTGGCTTGACTGACCAACAACAATCGACACTCTGTCACATTCAACAATCAGGCATTCATCATACGCCCCATGGCTCAGCCTAGAAATGGCGTCAACTTCCGCTGACACAATATACGTTAAATAGATTAAAGACATCAACAACAAAAATTCGCCATTAATATATATTGTAAGCAATAAATACAGATACAAACAATTGCGATGAAAAAAAATTAAATCATCACCATCAACAATAACAACAACAACAAGCAAGAAAAGTACTTCAAAACAATTGAAAACTAAAAAGTGGAAAAATGGCAAAATCGTCTGTCACATCGACGCAGCGTATTGACACATCACATCACATCATTTCACGCCCCTTTCGACGCTCCTCCCCATTCGCACTGCACACACACACACACACACACACGCCAACACTTTTTATTCAACGCCACTGCGTGCTACACATTGTGGCACTGTCAATTAAATGCGGAAGAACAAGAAAAAAAAACATAGTAGTGGAAAACCACTACAACAGTGCGGAATTGTTAGAAACGGAAAAACGGCGACTATAAAAATAGCAACCAATTCCGCTCGCACACAATACGCAACTATTGTGGGTGGTTGTCATAAAACGCAAACAACAACAACAAAAACAACAAAAAGTCGCCTTCACTCGCACAAAAATAGTGAGCGCAGAAATATTTGTTGCGAAGAAAAGCAATAAAAAAACAGTAAAATTATTTGTTGTTGATGTTGTTGTATTTAATAATCAACCGAAATAGTTTATGAGTGTCAGTTTTGTTTTTCTTTGTTTTTGTTGGCTGTTGTCATTGTGGTTGTTATTGGTGTTGTTGCTTTCAACGGGCGCGTTGAATCACATCGACATAAATTCCGCACTGATGAATGTGCTCGACTGCAAATAGTTGATGATGGACAAAACAAAAAGAGGCAATAGCAATAACAAAAACAACAACAATAACAACAGGACGCATTGTTGAGTTAAAGTAAGCGTACTGAATCTGTCATACGAATCAAATGGAAGTGACAAGATTTATTGAAGCAAGCAAGACAGACACTTGGAGAAAGAACGCAGGCTGAGAGTAATAAATTGAAATTTCTTGTTCCTTTCATTCGTTGATTCCCCTTTCTTCTACAACTCTTCCTTTTAGCTTCTTATGGAGTCGAACTTGTTCAATTGCTTCTTGTTTAATATTTTCCTTTTTCGATTTAACTTCTCGTTCCCGTTTCGTCAGCTTTTCCTTCTTCTACAACTCTTCTTTCTTACTTATTTATGTTCTTGTATTTATTTGTTCCTGTACTTCTTGTTAAATATTCTCCATTATAGATTTAACTTATTGTTTCTGTTTCATGATCTTCTCTTTGTTATTTTTGTTCCTGTATTTTTTGTTTAATATTCTCCGTTTTCGATTAAACTTCTCGTTCCTTTTTCATTATCTTTGTTGTTTATTTTCTCGTATTTATTTGTTCCTGTACTTCTGGTTGAAGATTCTTCTTTTTCGATTTAACTTCTCGTTGCTTTTTCGTCATCTTCTTCTTCTTCTTCTACATATCTTTCTTTCTAAGTTCGTTCTTTATGTTCTCGTATTTATTTATTTTTTGTACTTCTTGTTAATTATTCTTCTTCTTCGATTTAACTTCTCGTTCCTTTTTCGTCATCTTCTTCTTCTTCTACATCTGTTTCTTCCTAACTTCTTTGTTTATGTTTTGGTATTTATTTGTTTCTGTACTTTTTGTTAATTATTCTTCTTTTTCGTTCCGCTTCCTTTTTCGTCATCTTTTCTTTCTTCTATAACTCTTCTTTCTAACTTATCGTCATCTTCTTCTTCTTCTTCTACATATCTTTCTTTCTAACTTCGTTGTTTATGTTCTCGTATTTATTTATTTTTTGTATTTCTTCGTAATTATTATGCTTTTTCGATTTAACTTCTAGTTCCTTTTTCCTCATCTTCTTCTTCTTCTTCGACCTCTTTTTCTTTCTAACTTCTTTGTTAATGTTCTCGTATATATTTATTTTCTCTATGTTTTGTTAAATATTCTTCTTCTTCGATTTAACTTCTCGTTCCTTTTTCGCTATCTTCTTCTTCTTCTACAACTCTTTCTTTCTAACTTCTTGTTTTCTTGTTTATATTCTCGTAATTACTTGTCCCTGCAATTTCTGCGAATTATTCTCCCTTTCTCCCTTCTCGTTCCTTTTTCGTTGTCTTCTTCTTCTTCTACAACTTCTCCAATCTTTTATTTAATTTCAAGATTCCTTTTCTTAGTCTTCAAACATACACATTTATTGTCCTTTTTCTTCGTTCTTCCAACTTCTCTCATCTTTTCTGTTCCTCTATAGTTTTGTTGTTATTGTATCAATTGATAACGGCACTGATATTGTTGCCTTTTTGTTACGATTTGCACGGCTCAGTAAGTCTCATTCAATATGTGTGTGTGTGTGTCTCTCTGTGTTGTCGGCGCTTGGTGTCGTATACACAAAAGTTAGGTTAGGTTGCCACATGACTAGCTGTCGACGTTTTTCGGCTAAAAATTGTCCCTAAAATTCACGCGACATTAAAACAACAACAACAACAATATCAACAAAATCACTTCGCAACAACAAATTTGACATGTCCGCGTGACGATGTTGCCGCCGTGGCTGTGTGTTACCAATTTTAGTGGCGCACTCTTGTTGCTATTGCTTTTGCTGTTGTTGTTGTTTGTTATTTTTCAACTCTAAAAATAACATCGGTGCAGTGCAGCGTGTACAGGCGCTGCGCACTCGATGTTTTGCAGCGGTAAATTTAGCAACGAAACGCTTCCACTACTACTTTGCTATTAAAGCGTCTGTCTGTCTGTTCGTTTGTCTGTGTGGCTGGTGGGCCCGATTGGCTGACTGTAGAGTAGTGGCAACCAAGCAGTCTGTCGCTGGCTGGCTGCCGCGTTGTTTGGGGCAACAGATGCAGTCACCACGAAATATGCAAAACAAAAGCAAGCAGCAGCAGTCGCCGCAACAGGGTGGCCGACAGCGTTGGGAAAGTCAACAACAAAATATATAAAACAAATAAGACGCGAAGAGAAAAGCGAAAAATTTCACTTGCAAAGAATTCGCAGCATTTGTTGGGGTATGTAAAAATAGCAGCGACAAAATGTTGTTTTGATTTTATGCATGCGAATAAATACATGCAACAACAACAACAACAACAAGAACAACAATAATAACAATAACAACAACTAAATGAATAAAATCTGCAGCATTTAGAAGCAGCGAAAAGTAAAACTTGTACAAAAATTGCGTTTTTACACGTTGCTAAAAATACAATGACGGCGACAAACAACAACAACCAGAAACAACAACAACAGTAAAAGCCGAGCACATCGTGTGATGTTGCTGCTGTCAGCATTCGTGTTGCTTGCTGCTGCTGTTGTTGCTTCTAGGCGCATTGCCGCTGTTTGTGCGGCGAGACAGTGACACCGAAAAGTATGGACACTGCGAATTTTGATGGATGCGAACTGGGACTGGACTAACTTAACTGGTGAACACGAGCGAGTTTTGAGAGAAGGAGAGAAGAAGAGGATGTTAGAGGCGAGAGAAATAGGTTGTTCAGAGAGAGAAATAGGGGTTTGGAAGAGAAAGAGGGGTTTGGGAGAGAAAGGCAGAAGGTGTGGAGAGAAAAAAGGGTGCTGAGGGAGAGTAAGAGGGGTTTGAGAGAAGGCAAGAGAGTATGTTGAGAGATAGAAAGAGGATGTCAAGCGCTATGAAAAAGACAAAATGGGTATTGAGAGCGAGAACGAATGAAGGTAAATAGAGTTTTGAAAGACAAAGACAGGGGGTGTTCAGACAAAACGGGCGCTGAGGAGGAGTAAGAGGGGCTTGAGAGAGAGAGAGTATGTTGAGAGATAGAAAAAAGATGTCAAGTGATAAGTGGAAGACAAAGTAGGTATTGAGAATGAGAACGAGTGAAGGAATTGAGAGAGAATACGAGTGTTGAAAAGGAGAAAGACCCAGAATGAAGGTCTAGAGAGAGAGAGAATGAGGTAAAGAAGAGAAAGTGTGTATTGTAGTGAGAAAGAGGGTATTGCGAGAGAAAAAGGGTCTTGAGAAAGAATGAAGATGTTATGATCGAGAAAGAGAGTGAGAAAAGTGTTTAAAAGAGAGAGAGAGGGTTTTGAGAGAAAAAGGATGTCAAGAAGTGAAGGAAAGAAGAAGAGTATTGAGTACCAGTTTGGCTCATCGATTGGTGCTTGTCTGAACAAATAAACATTCACTGTGTTGAGGAAAAAAGAGAGAGAGAAACTGGGTATTGATTGTGAGAAAGAAGATATTGCGAGAGAGGGAACGTCTTGAGAAAAAAATGTGGATGTTGAGATGGAGAAAGAGAGTGAGAAATGTGTTTGAAAGGAAGATGGTTTTGAGAGAAAAAGGACGTCAAGAAGTGAAGAAATGAGTATTGAGCACCAGTTTTGCTCATCGATTGGTGCTTGTCTCAACAAATAAACATTCACTGTGTTGAGGAAAAAAAGAGAGAGAGAAAGTGGGTATTGATGAAAGTGGGTATTATATTGAGAAAGAAGATATTGCGAGAGAGGGAACGTCTTGAGAAAAAATGTGGATGTTGAGATAGAGAAAGAGAGTGAGAAAAGTGTTTGAAAGGAAGATGGTTTTGAGAGAAAAAGGACGTCAAGAAGTGAGGGAAAGAAAATGAGTATTGGCTGATTGATTGGTGCTCGTTCTGAACAAATATACCTTCACTGTGTTGAGGAGAAAGTGTTAAGCGAGAGAGAGAGAAAGTGGGTATTGATAGTGAGAAAGAAGGTATTGAGAGAGGACAAATATCGTGAGATAGAGCGTTGGAAAAAGAGAGTGAGAAAAGTGTTCGAGAGAGAGAGAGAGGGGTTTGAGAGAAAAACGATGTCGAGAAGTGAGTGTAAGAAAAAGTGCACCATTTGGGCTCATCGAATCATCTTCGGTTCTAACAAATTAACATCCATTGTATTGAGAATGTTAAAAGAGATAAAGAAGATGGTACTAAGAGAGAGAGAGAGAAAACAAATGTGTTGAAAGCAAGTGAGTCTGAAGAGAGAGAGAAAGTGAGTGTAGAGAATGAGAAAGAGTGTTGAGAAAAATAATACGAATGTTGAGACGAAGAAAGAGAGAGAGCAAGGAATAGAACACAAGTCGGACCCATCGATATCAAAAAATTGACTCCAGCTGCAACTCTCCTAAACTTCAAGAACCCAAGTCAGCCCTGGATACTAATCAAATATGCGACTGCCGGAGTTTTTAACCTTACTACTTTCTACTTTCACAAAGCCATTTTAGGTCAATGGAGAACATCAAAGCAACTTCTTTTATGGTTTCCATATCTAAATCAGTCTTTGAAAAAAATTGTGTAAGATATGTTACGCCAAACTTTTGGGACACACTGCACTTGCCACAAAATTACATCGATCACATTTTATGGCGCACACACACACACATACTCGTATATAGACAAGTGCCAAATAAACAATGCTGCAACGCATTGTCGCAAGAATTATGCGTGTGTGTGTGTGTGTGTGTGTTTGATTTATGCTATTTTTATATGCAATTTGCATATTTGAACGCGCTCGCTGTTTCTATGAAAATTGCATTTTGCTGTTGTCGTTGTTGTTTTGCGTTTTTCAACCAATGTGAGAGTGTGTTGTGTTTGCATGAGACTGAGTGTTGTTATTGTTGTGCTGAAAAGTGTCACAAACAACGCTTTGCCAGTTGTCCGGCTGTGGCACACAGCAACTACAATAACAACATTCGTCTGACTATGCGTAATGCCACAAATATTTTCAATGCGTCAAACAGTGCAACTGTTCGAGGCGTTCTTACGGGCAACAACAATGACTATTGCAGGATGTGTGAAATGGGAGAAAATCGAAGGTGTTTGCTGCATTGCAGTTATCTCGAGGTCTACCTGAGAGATAGGCATGACTTCAAGAGTTGGAAATGATTGCCAGGTAAGGATTGCTGTGATCCTTAATCAAATGTTAAGTAATGTTTGGTTAAAGTGACTTGGTCAGTCTTTAAGTTAGGTTAGGTGGGGTTAGAGGAGGTTAAAGTCGATCGAGGCTGAAGAAGAAAGTGTGGCGGTCAATGATTTGATTGGAAACAGGCTCAGAATTGAATAAGAGAAGTGGTGGAATGATATAAGCAATTTCAAACTATCTGAAACTAATTGAAAATAGTTTTTAGTAACAGAAGCTAAACGACTTTTCACTTTGAACCTAAAAAGCGCAGCTTCAAAAAATCACAGACACTTTAAATACATCCTTGATTGATAAAATATTGAAATATGAAAGAAGTCAGTGGGCTTAAGTAGTCGTTAGTTAGAGAAGCTTAGAGAGTTTTCGCTTTGGGTCGGAGAAACCTGGAGGGGAAAGTAAGGACAAGTCAAGGATCCCTGAAAAGCAGCTACGAACTATCTGGGACAAATTTTAAGCAGTCGTTAGTTAGAAAAGCTAAACGACATTTCTGGCCTCTATACGCTATGTACACTTAGTACTCAATACGCTTAAGAACCTAAAAAATATTGAATTTATAGTTGAGTTAGTTAAGCGGGTTTTACTGTATGTTGTCCACAATTTAGCACAATGACACATGCCGACTTTTAGAGGGACATAATGACACTTTGACATGAATATAGAACAAGATGGTTCGATGTGAATTAATGCCAGTGATGCCATGTTTTGTAAATCCCTCAAAACTTATTTCTACACCCAAGAGAAAAGATTGAAGTATTGAAAAAACAGATATTTATATTTAAATTTGAATTAATTAATTATTTATAATTTAAATTTTAATGATTTCTAATTCTAATTAATTAATTATTTATAATTTAAATTTTAATGATTTCTAATGTCATCGAATGTGACCAATTGATGTTTTTTAGGTTAGAAGTGCAATAAAATGAGAGAATCCTTCAAAACGCATATCTACACCCAATAGAAAAGGTTGAAGTATTGAAAAACAGATATTTATATTTAAATGTTAATTAATTAATTATTTATAATTTAAATTACTTGATTTTTAATGATTTCTAATGTCATCGAATGTAACCAATTGATGTTTTGTAGGTTAGAAATGCAATAAAATGAGAGAATCCTTCAAAACTTATTCTTACACCCAATTTAAAAGTTGAAGTATTGAATTAAAGAGATATTTATGTATAAATTTTAATTAATTAATTATTTATAATTTAAATTATTTGATTTTTAATGATTTTTAATGTCTTCAAATGTGACTAATTGATATTTTTTAGGTTAGAATTGCAATGAATTGACAGAAGACGGCCAAAAAGGTTGTAAATTCCTCAAAACTTATTATAACATTTGTTGGCGGTTTGTTTTTCTGTTTCTTAATTTTCTAGCAGCTCACAAACAAAAACGACACAAAAACAAATAATATTTAACTAAAAAAAAACAAACGCCAAATAATGTTACTGCTGCTGCTGCTCATTAATTTCGTCGACTAATGTCTGTGCAAATCGTTTCAAATGACAATTTCTGCGTCCATCCATCCAGCTACCGTCACCGACGACCATCGACCAGAGTGTCCATAACGAATTTGTTGCGCGCCGTTTTCGGCGATTCAATCAAATCTCCCAATGCGACACCGAATGATTAACATATTTATGCGACAATAAAATGTACTATTAGTGTGATGTTTTTACGATGTCTCATTGTGGGCAGCACAATAATAGTCACAAGCACAACAAAAATATAAAAACAAAAAAAGACATTCGAACAATTTTTGTATCAACAGGTTTGATGGTTGGTTTCTTGTTTTTGTTTGATTCTACGAACAGGTGAATGTTGGCTGCAAAGTTTTTGATCTTTAGGCTACAGGTGTTGTTTTTGTTGTTGTTATCATTGTTATTTGTGTTAATATTAAAGTATTTATTGCGCATAAAACAAAAGTAAAATAAAAAACAAATATGGAATCCGATCGAACCGGAGCGAGCGCACAGAATTTTCCATTGCATATCCATGAACAAATAAACTTTGGGAATTTTTTATTTTAAGAGATGCGTAATGGTGAATGACTACTAATTGTTGATGTTGTTGTTGTGAGACCAACACAGAGGTGTTTTTGAGGTTAAGAAAGAATGACCGGAATGTTAAAAGTTCTGGAGGACAGCAAAGAAAAAAGCAGCGAAGTGTCTTTAAGACACAATTTTGAAGCAACATTTCAAACAAAAAAAGTTGTTGCAACCATGTTGTTATGGTTCAATAGAAATATCTAATCACAACAACAACAAAAATTGCTAATACAATACATTTCAAGTAAAATACAAACACTAACAATAACAATAACAACAATTTTAAGCAAATAATACAAAATTGCACAACATTCGCTAACAGCAACAGCAGAAATTTAGTTCATATGGCAGTTGCAACGTCAGACGCTCAAAATGATGCACAACTGTGCCATTCTCCCCTATTTGCAAAAAATTATATTTTTGCAATAATCCGCGCCGGTTTTTGCTGCAACACGTTCACAATTTGCTGCGTTCGTGGTCTTTGTTCTTGTTGTTGTTGCTTTTGCAAATTGTTATTATTTGGTTTCTACACCAAATGCTGTCAGTGATCGGTGGCTGATGTTGTTGTTGTTTATTTTTATACAAGCAGAAAGCTCAACGTTGCTGCACACCACTGTTGACTGCAATTCTACAAGCAACAACAACTCCAACAATAAATAACAAAAGTCACTTTTTGAAGAGATCCAAATTTCAATTAAGACGACACAATTTTCCGTCTGTCATTGGCTGCAGCGCACTGACGGAGCGGAGTGATGGAGGGGGAGGGGGGGGGGGGGGGGTGACAAACGCTTGTGACTTGCAACACTCAGAGCGCACTGCAATCAGCGTCTGGTGCTGGTTCAACGATGTTGTTGTTGTTGCGTTGTTTCTTGTTGTTTTGATGTGACTGTGTGCCACTGTGTTCTGGTTTTGTGTGTGTGTGTGCGTTTGTTGGCATTAATGTTCTTTTGTTTGGATGCTTAAAAGTCTAAGTAGAAAAATTCCTTTGCAGCCGGCAAAGACGCCGCGTCGGCAACAATAACACAAAAAAAAACAACAACACTAACAATATTCGATTTGTCTTGGTTTGTTGTGTCGCCACAGACGAAAATTGCATCAGCTGCAACCAGACGCTGGCTATCATTGTTCGATTGATTGAAAAAGCAAATGGAACAAAATGTCAGTTAACCCTTTCGATGTTGCAATTTTTTGAATTGTTTGAAATTTTATTTATATACACTTTGGGAGTGATTGAAGATTAGTCAAAATAGTGATGTTCAATTTGAAGTGCCAAGTCTCTTTGTTTGAATTTAACTTCGTTTGTGTTAACCCTTTCGATGTTGCAATTTTTTTAATTGTTTGAAATTTTATTTACACACACTTTGGGAGTGATTGAAAATTGTTTGATTGAAAAAAGAGTGAAGTTCAATTTTAAGTGCCACGTCTTTTTGTTTGCATGCCAGAAAAAGTTTCTCAAAGTTGTATTAACCCTTTCGATGTTGCACTTTTAAATTGTCTCAAACTGTATTTAGTACAGTTTTGAGTGACTGAAAATTGGCCAAAAGAGTGAAGTTCAATTTGAAGTACCACGTCTCTTCTTTTGAATGCCAGAAAAAGTTGTCTGCCAATTTGAAAGTTCTGTTAACCCTTTCAATGTTGCACTAAATGTTTAAAGTTTTATTCACAAACATTTTGAAGTGATTGAAAATTAGTCAAAAGATTGAAGTTCAATTTAAAGTGCCACGTCTCTTCGTTTGAATACCAGAAAAAATTTCCTAAAGTTGTGTTAACCCTTTCGATGTTGCACTTTTTACGCGTCTCAAATTGTATTTGGATACATTTTAGGGAATATTGAAGCATTGGCTTACAGAGTGAAATTCAGTTTAAAATGCTGCGATCCAACATTTAGAAGTGAAAAAAATTGAAGGAGAAGGAGCACTAAAAACTTGTGGATTTAATTTTTTTTAATAAAATTTTATTAAATTTGTGCATATTGAGCTTTATAAATTCTCTTCTTCTCAGCTCTCTCTCTTCTTCTATCTGTCTAAAATACCAACTAAATACATTTAATGGTATTTTTTGGAACAAGACAACAAACGAGAATGTTTTACACAAATTGATTTTAAAATCGGAATCGTGAATGGGTCAAAACTATTTTGAAATTTATTACAAATTCTTTTCTAAATTTTAATAAATTTTATAAATATTTTTTTTTTAATTTTTAGGCTCAAATTTTTAAACTGCTTTCCTGCAAAAAAATTCAGACTTTAAAAAATCATATTAAATTTAAAGGCCAAAAGCTTATCTTAGTAATAAAAAATGAGCCAATTTTGTCAACTTTACTTGATTTTCCCTTAACGTATTTCCCAATCCGTCACGTGCTTACCATGTTCCAAGTTTCAAGTAGTTTGGTTTATGTTCGTTTTAACAAGAAAAGCATCACGTACCTGAAATAAAAAGACAAAATACATTCGTTAAAAACTGTTCTATAAGGAAAGCTAGAATTTAAAGAATCTCGAATCTAAAGGATCTTATAGGTCAAACAAAAGAAATCATTCTGATTTATTCTTTTACCTAAACTTATTCATAAACTTATTAAGTATAGTATTTCACTTTAGGTTTAAAAGTCAAAATCTTTGTATGCCTTCAGCTCAAACCAATTTTGCTATGTAGGCAATGAATTCAATTGCACAGCGTTCTAAAATATTCTATTAAAAAATGTAGTCTGTGGTTATTTCTTACTTCTTCATATAATAAATAAATAGAAGAAGTATTTAAAGAAAGAAGAATTGTTTGAAGATTGATAGACAACAACTGAGTGGTACTTGACGAGCGATTAACCAAAGCAAACCGCTCGTTCGGGTTCCTTTTCATTCCCCTTTCTGTGATTAATTTTCCAAACTATCCAACTTTTACTATTTTATGGCATGTCTTACCGAATGCAAATCTTAAGTGACAATTATTTTTTCTTTTATTTATATAGTAAAAACAGGGTAATATATTGTTGGATGGATTATTACTGTTTTAATATAAAGAAAAAATCTCTAAAAGAAGATTGCAGAAGATTGTTTTATGTGACTGTTTCTCCAAGTGTACGCGTCAAAGTTCTTTCTTGTGATTTTTATATTCTTCACATATGGTAAAAAATAATATCCATAGAAAATCTCAAAATATTTTAACCATTTTATAACTGAAAACACTCAACACCACAGCGAATAAAATCTAAAAACCTCATGAAATATATGTACATCGACAGCAATAATCATTACATGCGACACATGAAATTGAAAAATTGTGCACAGTTTTATGACAAATTTCAATTAAAGCAACGAAAACCAAACATTGCCAAGAAATTATGATAATGTTTATGTTGCAATTGCTGTGTCTTTGTCTGTAAGAGATGAGAGATAACATTTGCCAAATGTGGCTATTCCGACAGTTGTGGCCAATAAGCAAGCAAAACGTTTGAAAGATATTAAAAAAAATACTCACAGCTTAAAGTGGAAGTTTCTAAATTTTAATGAAAATTTTTGTGACACTAATATTTGTTGACATTTACCATTTTTCAAAGAAATAACAATGCCAAGTTTGGCAAAACATTGTAAAGATTGAAATATAATTTTTCTAAATCAAATATTAAAGAAAATATTGATTGCATATTAAATTTTGAGCTGTCGAATGCTTTTTTATTACATTGAAATTATGAAAACAAAAACAACAAATATTTTAAATTTGACCAAACATTGTGAAGATTGAGATATCAATTTGCAAAACAAATATTAAAGAAAATATTGATTGCATATTAAATTTTGAGCTGGCAAATGTTATTTTATTGCATTGAAATGATGAAAACAACAACAACAAAAATTTCAAATTTGGCAAACATTGTAAGGATTGAAAGATACATTTGTAACACTAATATTAAAGAAAATATTGAATGCATGTCCAATTTTGAGCTGTTAAATGATATTTTATTGCATTGAAATTATGAAAACAACAACAACAAAAATGTAAAATTTGACCAAACATTGTAAAGATTGAGGAATAAATTTTCAAAACAAATAATAAAAAATATTGATTGCATATCAAATTTTGAGCTGTTAAATGCTATTTTATTGCATTGAAGATATGAAAAAAATTATAAAATACTTAATATAAAAAAATTTCTTTAATAAAACAACGTTCAACGTTCAATTTGCAAAACAAATATTAAAGAAAATATTGATTGCATATCAAATTTTGAGCTGCCAAATGCTATTTATTGCATTGAAAATATGAAAACAACAACAACAAAAATGTAAAATTTGACCAAACATTGTAAAGTTTGAGGAATAAATTTTCAAAACAAATATTAACGAAAATATTGATTGCATATCAAATTTTGAGCAGTCAAATGCTATTTTATTGCATTGAAAATATGAAAAAAAAATTTTAAATATTATAACAAAATTTCTTTAATAAAACAACGTTCAACGTTCAATTTGCAAAACAAATATTAAAGAAAATATTGATTGCATATCAAATTTTGAGCTGTCAAATGCTATTTATTGCATTGAAAATATGAAAACAACAACAACAAAAATTTAAAATTTGACCAAACATTGTAAAGTTTGAGGAATAAATTTTCAAAACAAATATTAACGAAAATATTGATTGCATATCAAATTTTGAGCAGTCAAATGCTATTTTATTGCATTGAAAATATGAAAAAAAAATTTTAAATATTATAACAAAATTTCTTTAATAAAACAACGTTCAACGTTCAATTTGCAAAACAAATATTAAAGAAAATATTGATTGCATATCAAATTTTGAGCTGTCAAATGCTATTTTATTCCTTTGAAAATAAAAAAACAATTTTAAAATATTATAAAAAAATGGCTTAAATAAACCAAAGTTCAACTTTAAAAATACCTCAAAACCATTGTACAATGTGTACTAAAATTCTATGATTTGTACTCTACTCCTTACATTTTTTATATTTTTTTTATTTTTCGCTTTGCAATTTTTTTATCGCATGCTACAAAAACATCAGTGCAAAAGTGTTGCATAAATTTGCATTTGAACCCTTTGGTTTTGTGGCTTATTAGCGTACAATTGGCTAACCGGCAGCCAGACATGTCTAAATCAACAGTCCATTTGTCTTGCCGGTCAGGCTGCCAACGGCCGGCGTGGTCGCGCCGTCATTTTCCAGTTTAAAAGGTGTAAATTACAAGAAAATGTTGCACAAAACAAGTCGTGCGCTCCCTTTGTGCGCTGCGCTGTGGCCGCTCGACGACTCGACGGCCGAACGTGTGCAGTCGCTCCAGACATCAATGGCCATTTCAGCGGCTACTTACAGTGAACGCGTCTGGCTGCATAGAAGCGGAGTGAGGGGGAATAAATAATCAGTCAGACAGACCGCTGGGAGGCACAAATAGAGTGAAGTGAAGTATAGCAGAAAACAGAAATGGACACAACAAACTATTTGGACCGAAAAGCAAACACATTACATGTGAGTGCCAGAAACAGTTTGGAGTAACTGGTCACATAGAGCGAGAACTGTGGAGCAGGTGAGATTTCAAAAAATTTAAAGAAATTGGACATCTGTGACATGAATACATCAACAAAGTGTGTTTAGCGACTTTCAAGAAAGGCGAAGGCAACATGTTTTCCTAGCTGAAATGTTTGTATAATTTTGAATGTAAAAAATTTAAATTTATTTAATTCAATGTCACCGGGAAATAATTAAAGTTAAATTCGATGTTTTGTCAAAGAAAAAGACTCTTTGGACTCCATTATATTTTTATTTCTCATCTCAATTGTCCTCCCATCATATTTTTTTGCTGTCCTTTCGTTTTCATGCATTTTGGTTCTTTTGTAAAATTCTAAGTTTTCAATGTTTTGGCATTTTAAAATAATTTTGCTATTAGTTCCAAAAATTCATTTTATTAATGGAAATATTTTTTCATATGCGCAGTTTTCTATGTTTTTTCTAAAATTTTTAGCAACTCTCTATAGTTGGAAACGATTTTTGCAGTTTTCTATGTTTTTTTTTTTAATTTGTTTCTATTGAAACTCCTTACACTATTTTTACAGAATTTTGCAGTTTTACAGATATTTTTCTATTGAAATAACTAATGCAACTTTTTACAGTTTCTGATCTCAAACTCACAGAATGTTGCAGTTTTCTATGTTTGCCAAATTTTGTTTTAAATTAAAATAATGCAACATTTGACTATGTTTTTTTATGTTTTCCAAATTTTGTTTTAAATTAAAATAAAAAAAACTTTTTACAGTTTTTGATCTCATATTCATAGAACTTTTCAATTTTTTGTGTTTTCCAGATATATTTCTATAGAAATAAAGCCACGTTTTTGTTTATATAAAAAAGCAACTTTCTTCATTATTTTCACAGAATTTTGTAGTTTTCTTTGTTTTTCAGATATTTTCCTATTAAAATAATGTAAGTTTTGACAGTGTTTGATTTTAAACTGACAGAAATTTTGTTCAGTTTTTATGTTTTCCAGAATTATTTATATTGAAATAAAGCAACTTTTTACAGTTTTTGATCTCAAACTCACCGAATTTTACAGTTTTCTATGTTTTTCAAATTTTAAAAAATGAAATAATGCAACTTTTTCTGCTTTTCAGAATTATTTCTATTAAAATAAAGCAAATTCTTACACTATTTGCAGTTTTCTATGTTTTGTAAATATTTTTCCATTTGAATTAAGCAACTATTTACAGTTTTCGATCTGAAACTCACAGAATTTTGCAGTTTTCTATGTTTTCCAGAATTGTTTCTATTAAAATTAAGCAACTTATGCAGTTTTTGATCTTAAAATTACAGAAATTTGCAGTTTTCTATGGTTTCCGGTATTGTGAATCCATAATCATAGTTTTGAAAATTTGGACAACGAAAATTCAATTATCCCAACGCAATTTTCAATAGTTCGACCATATGCCATAAAAAAAGTAGTTATTCGATGTTTTATTGAACAAAAGTGTCTTTATTTTGACAGTTTGTCCCGCTATCGATTTTATTCTTTTATTTTACTTCCATATTTTCACACGCACACATTTTGATAATTTTGAGAAGTTCTATGTTTTTGATGTTTGGCCTTTTTAAGTAAATTCAACATTACTTTAAAGAATTCAATTTAATTTAAGAAATAGCAATTTCAATTTTTTCTTCGCACAGTTTTCTATGTTTTTTAAAGAATTTTTCCACAGATGTAAAGCAACTGTTACATTATTTAGATATTTTGTTTCCATACTCATAGAGTTTTGAAGATTTTAAGAAAGAAAATTCAATTAACTCTAAGAAAATTTCAATAGTTGGGCATTATTTAAGAGAAAACCTAACAATTCGATGTTTTTGGACGAATGTGTAAATAATTTGATGATTTTTTTTCTTTTGAAGATTTTAAGAAAGAAAAATCAATTAACTCAAAGAAAATTTCAATAATTTGGCATTATTACAGAGAAAAACTAATAATTCGATGTTTTGTTGGATGAATGTGTCAATAATTTGAAAGTGTTTTCTTTCTTTTGGAAATTTTAACAAAGAAAAATTAATTAACTTAAAGAAAATGTCAATGGTTTGGCATTATTTCATAGAAAAACTAATAATTCGATGTTTTTGGAGGATTGTGTTAATAATTTGACAGTTTCTTTCTTCTACTTTCAGTTTTTTTTGTTTTTATAGCAATCGGTACCTTTTGATAGTCTAAAAAAAATTCTTTGTTTTCGATGTTTTTTTTTTGTTTCGATATAAATTTAAAGTGCTCATTCCATTTAATGATTATTTAACTATAGAAATTGTAGTATTTGTTGTGATTATGCACATTTTTCTATGAATTTTCAAATCTCATAATTATTCTTTTCGATATTTTAGTTTTTTTTTACTCTTAATAACAATAATTTGGACACATTATATTTATTCAAACATATTTTGAATCATATTTTTGACATTACATGATTTTGTGAAAGTTGCATTTTGAATATTGTGGATTATTTTGTATTTTCTTTCATAATTTGTTTTAATTATTTTCGCAAGTTTGCGTTAAGTTTCACAGTTTTTCTGAAAAAGCCAACTGAGAATTGATTGTTTTGATTAAAAAAATTTGGACATTTTGAGATGTCTATGTTCTATGTTTTCTGATCATTTATTAAGTCAATGTTTATTGGGTCTAGTTTTCAAAAACTTTTGTGTTAAACACTTTCAGTTTTTTTTTATTTTTTTATTATTTCGAAATTGCTGTGATTAAGGTAGCCAACTGCATTTAAAACTCTATTAAAGGAATTTACAATGCTTATGCAATAATGATCCAACAGCTTCATTCACGTTGGTGAAAACACAATAAAGTAAAACCACAACACGTCGCGGGGGGAACACAATTTCAGTTTACGTGTAAGACTACAAATTATGGCAATTTCGTATGCAAAGCTAAAGAAAACGCTTAAAATAACACCGTACAAGGGATTAGTAACAGTCATACAAAAAATAACAAAAACAACAACAACAACACATAAGCAATGTGCAACAACACTGTGTGCAATTTATGCACCTTTTGCGTACAATGCTGCGTGCTTCGGTTGAAACCAAAGCAAAAGTACAAGAAAAAAATAAAACGCAGCACGTTGCACGGCAGTCTGACATTATCATTTGAACTCAGCCGCCTGGCAGACGGGTGCTTACCAGCGCTAATTAGCATAATTGAGTTGATGGGGCCGAGTGCAGCGGCAGAACGAGAGAGTGATTGAGTGAGTGTTGGCGCGCCGACAGACATGCAACCATACGGACGGACGGACGGACGGACGGACGGACAGACGGACGAACAAAAAAGTGTTGCCAGGAAGTGAAGTAATGGGCGATGGTGGTTGGGGAAAAGTGTATTGGGTTAGGATTTGCAGTGAGTGCAGTGAAAGTGGTGGAAATTGCAATGGCACTGCGGCAGTTGTAGCACTAATGAAACATAATGATTTGGTGTTTTTCTGGTAGAACTACCATTGGTGTGCTTGGCAGTTTGCTAAACGTGTTGAAATTCAACGTTGTTGGTAGTAGTTTTGGATTTTCAAGCCAAATTTGCCTTATTGGAATGACATCCAGTTGGCGAATGCGGGAAACAAAGAAAGAAAGAAAGAAATTCGACCGCTAAATTGTTATAATAAATATAAAAATTAGCCTACTGAAGAGAAAAGTGAGGACCCGAGACGAGTGATGACCTCCCTGCTGCTCGCGAGTAGAAATTCGTATAAATTAGTCATAGAGAGTTCGTGTTTCCAGAGATCATTTGTAGAAATTATTCATAGAGAGATCGTGTACCGAAAGATCACTTATAGACAGATCGTGTATCCAAAAATCATCCATAGAGAGATCGTGTGCCCAGAGATCATTCATAGAAATCATTCATAGAGCGATCGTGTATCCAGAGATCATTCATAGAGAGATTGTGTATTAAGAGATCATTCATGGAAATCATTCAAAGATTCGTGTATCCAGAGATTATTCATAGAGAGACCGTGTTTCTAGAGATCATTAATATAAATCATTCATAGAGCAATCGTATCTCCAGAGATCAGTCACAGAAATCATTCATAGACAGATCGCATATCCAGAAATCATCCATAAAGAGATCGTGTCTCCACAGATTATTCATGGAAATCATTCATAAAGCGATCGTGAGTCAAGAGATGATTAATAGAAATCATTCATGGAGAGATCGAGTGTTCAGAGATCATTCATAGACAAATCGTGAAATCCAGAAATCATCAATAGAGAGATTGTGGCTCTAGAGATCATCATGGAAATTATTCATATAGAGATCGTGTATTCAGAAATCAGTCATAAACAGACGGTGTATCCAGAAATCATTCACAAAGAGATCGTGTCTCCAGAGATCTTTCAAAAAAATCATTCATAGAGCGATCGTGTATCCAGAGATCTTTCATAGAGATCATTCATAGAGAGATCGAGTGTCCAGAGATCAATCATAGACAGATCGTGAAATCCAGAAATCATCAATAGAGAGATCGTATCTCTAGAAATCATTCATAGAGAGATCATTCCAGAGATCTTTCAGGGAAATCATTCATAGAGCGATCGTGTATCCAGAGATCAGTCATAGAAATAATTCATAGAGAAATCGTTTTCCCAGAGATCATTCATAGACAGATCGTGTATCCATAAGTCATCCATAGAGAGATAGTGTATCCAGAAATCATCCATAGAGACATCGTGGATCCAGAGATCATTCATGGAAATAATTTATAAAGCGATCGTGTCTCCAGAGATCATTCGTGGAAATCGTTCATACAGAGATCGTGTCTCGACAGATCACTTTTAGGTAATATCGTGTGTCCAGAAATCATTCATGGAAACCATTCATAGAGAGATTGTGCCTCTAGAGATCATTCATGGAAATCATTCATATAGGAATTGTGTATCCAGAAGTCATCCATAGGGAGATCGTGTATCCAGAGATCATTCATAGACAGATCGTGTATCCAGAGATCATTCATACTAATTCAACACACTCAGTTTTTCATTTTGTGTTCTGATATCTTTTTAAAAGAACTTACAAATTTCATACAAGATTAAAAATTTATTTATCAAACGGTTATCAAATGAAAGAGCAAAAAGTATAAGCTTTTCATTTTGAACTTTCTGCATTAAAATATGTCACTAATATTTTTACAAAAATTTATCCTTTAAGCTGTCTGATTGAATGAGTCAACGGGATTCTGTTAAAAAGAATGAAACTATGTTGACCCAACAAAACGAAGGAGTCAACGGGATTGAAGGAGTCAGCAGGATTCTGTTAAAAAGAATGAAACTGTGTTGACCCAACACAACGAACGATTCCTAACTCGATTCAGTGGTTTCTGGTTCACTGAACGACTAACCTCTGGTCACCATACTGCAACTCAGTCTCCTACATTATATGTCTTTGCCTGACCCAATAAAAAGAACAGTTCCTAGTCTCCTAACTAGATTCAGTTTTTAATGGTTCACTGAACGACTGAACGACGACGAAAAATACTAAACTTCTGCGGTGTTTTATTGAGGTTTTATGCTAAAAGTCAATAATCAGGTTTTGGGAGTCGACTCTTGTTCAAAATGTGCTCTCCATGGCCTTTACACTCTTTGTGTATTAAAGCTTTGCAGTTTGTAATCAAGTGAAGTGAAGTTTTTTGACTTTTTGCACAGATTTTACAGAAGCTTCTTAAAGTCAGAGCCATGTGGAATATGTAGTATTGAAGACTACTTTGACCATTTTAAACACTAAATAGGATTCTTAGTTTACTTCTACTTCTACTTAGGCTTAGCTCTTACTTGTTAATGAGTCTTTCAGGGATTTTAGGGTTGAAATTTCCTAGGAATCTCCTAGAAATGTCTAAGAATGATTTCTTATCTTAAACCTATGTTTCTTTAGTGTACTTTCAATAGCTTTAAAACAGAAAAACAAAACTTTATATTCCAAATTTACTTTTTCAACAGAACCATGAAAAGTTTTAAAGGAGCGTTAAGAAACCACCCTAAGATGATCCTTTGTCAAATATTCAGGGTTCAGGCATTGAGTAGCCCACTTTACTTCATTCCACACGAAACTGTCCAAACCTTTTTAATAGATTAATTTAAAAAATAGAAAAAAATCGCTTGGCAGCAGACAGCAGTCAGCTTTCAGATGGCGTCATTTGTCGACCATGTCGACGCAGCGGGCATTTCGTTCACTGTCGGCCCGGCCTAACCTAGAAATCAGCCAACCAGTTCGACAGATATACACACACACTATTGTTGTTGTTAATTGCAATTTCAAACTGTCCGAAAAGCGAATGAAACTGCAGCCAAGAACGTCGCCTTGAGTTGCGTCACTGCCAGGCGGTGAAAGTGCTTTTGGCGTTCGAACGTGCTGGAGGCGCTGCATGAATTTGCATGCCGTGTGCAGCAAATTTCGCTTGTTTTTTGTCTTCCTACGACGTGCTGTAGTTGCCACATGTTGCTCACACACAAACACACACACACGAACACAAATACAAACACACACTTTTAATGACTAAGGCAGGCAGCAATTTTTTGCGCTTTGCTTTTATTATGCAATTACCATATTATCTTCAGGAATTTGCATAAAGCAAAGTAACTGGCTGCAAGTCGCCTATGCCACACACACACACACACACAGACTATGCTGACTAATTTTTGTTGCCGTTGCAGTTGTTGCAGCGTTTGTTGTTGTTACTTTTATGGTCGCCATCAAGTACAAATGGCAAATTAAAAATTATTTTTCAATTAAGTTTTAGCACTAAGCACTAAGCGGCGTTGCCACTCGGTGCGCCGACTCGGCCCAGCTGTCGTGCCAAGTGGCCACAATGCCGCACGGTGCGGCCCCATTGGCAGCCGCACCACAGTTAGGGCCTCTTATCGCGCACACTGCAAATTGCAAAGTTGAAGAGTTGCATAATTGCAAATAAATGTTATTGTATTATATCGTTAGATGCTGTTAATGTTGTTGTTGTTGTTCTTGTGGAGGTTTTTGTCTATCCAAAACTATTCCTGGGCACTGCGAGTGGTTTTTTTTGTAAGGTTTTGTAGCTGTTTTGCTGGTAGGAGGGGAACTGTCATCGACTAAATAATGAGTTAACAAATTGGAAAAAATATGGTTGTTGAAATGCTTGTTGAAAATTATTAAACCAACGTCAATGCTTCATTGGAGTCGAAGAAAAGGAAGGAAGCAGTTTTGTTAACTTCGAAATACTGACAGTTGATATAAAGTTGAACTTTTGTTGTTCAAATATTGGAGTTAATAGACTTAGTATCGATTACACCGTGCGACATTATTTTTCACACCGGAAAAAATCCATATGTGCGTGAAACTAGAGACCAAACATAGTAATACTGCGTACTCAGTTTTTCATTTCTACATCTTTTGTCCTTTTAAAAGGACTTAAAAAATTTGAAAGGGATAAAAATGAAAAAAAAATATAAAAATAATTAACCTAGTTAGAATATGGCGATATGTATATCAAATGAAAGAGGAAAGGCTCAAGAATTTAAATAAAATTTATTTGTTATCTATTTGTAAAAAAAGGATATGAAAAAGGTCCTTGGAAAATTTTAATCCTTTATATACTTGAAAATTTATATCGAATTTTCTTGAAAAGTAAGTATGTTAAACCCCAAAATCTCCTTGATCATGTGTCAAAATTTCATTACTCCAACTTTATTGGTTCGAAAGTTATTAGAAACAAGGCGGAAGCTGCAAGTCTAATGAAGTACAAAAATTCTCATTTATTTGAGTATCAGTATTTAAATAATAAAAAGATACAAAATCAATGAAGCGAGAATAATGAAATTTTAACACGTGATCACCGAGATTTTGAGTTTTAACATACTTATTTCTCAAGAAAATTCTATACAAATTTTCAAGGATATAAAGGATTAAAATTTTCAAAGGACCTTTTTCATATCCCTTTTCTACAAATAGATAAAAAATAAATTTTATTTAAATTATTGAGCCTTTCCTCTTTCCTTAGAAATACATATAGCCATATTTTAACGAGGTTTTTATCCCCTTCAAAATTTTGAAGTCCTTTAAAAAGGACAAAGGATATAGAAATTAAAAGCTTAGTACGCAGTATTACTATATTTGGTCTCTAGTTTCACGCACATATGGATTTTTCCCGGTGTGAAAAATATTGTCGCACGGTGTAATAGAAAGTTAACTACCACAAATAATTCCCATCTCTACTCTGCAGACAATTCTCAGGGTCACCACGCCTAATCTAATCTAATGTAATGTAATGTAATATAATGTAATGTAATGTAATGTAATGTAATGTAATCTAATCTAATCTAATCTAATCTAACTTAATCTAATCTAATCTAATCTAATCTAATCTAATCTAATCTAATCTAATCTAATCTAATCTAATCTAATCTAATCTAATCTAATCTAATCTAATCTAATCTAATCTAATCTAATCTAATCTAATCTAATCTAATCTAATCTAATCTAATCTAATCTAATCTAATCTAATCTAATCTAAGATAGGTCAACTCGATTTTAGAGGTAGTAGCGTCTGGAGATTTTGTAAAACCCATTTTTTTTTTAAACTATAGCAATGGCCAAGAATCGAATTAAGCTTACCGAAGTGTGGGTATTGACCCCCTACATTCCGTTGGTGGTTCCAGAAAGCAATCATGACCATAAAATTTTACTAACAAAGCTTATAAAACTCTGTCCTACCAAAGACATTTTATCAACTATTCTATTTTATTCAACTATTAGTTTAAATATCTTTGGTCGAACTAACCACATTCGGAATATAATTTAATCCGTAAATTTTCCATTTATGACTCACTATTTTCCAATCAGTTTAACCCTTTACACGGCAACAGTGAATTTTTTCATCAAATGTTGTTTTTAGATATAAACCTAAATTAAAAAAAACACGTATTTTTTTATTTTTAAATATTCTTTTATTTTGTAAGGCTTTTTTGTAAAAAACATTAAAAACAAAAAAAGCAAAAAGCATTAAAACTTGTTTTTTTATTTTAATATGTTTAGTTTTAAATGAAAATTTTTAAAGCAATTAATGCATTTGTTGTAGCATAGTCCTACTCCGCATTTTTCGCCAAGTGTTTGTGTGTTTTTTATTAATAAGTTTTAATCACTTTTGTTTCACTAAAATAAATGCGTGCAACTTTTCGCAAAAACGGTCAAATAAGTGCTGTCAAGTAAAATTTAGCTAATTTTTCCCACTATTAATGCCAGTATTTCAAAAAAGGAACCTTGCATTGTTGTAATATAGCAAAAAAGAGTAGATTTGATAATTACTTCCGAAATTACGGGCAATTTTACGGTTGGTTGCAGATATGCAACTGTACCGTGTAAAGGGTTAAACATTGCTTCGCCAACCTACCACTGACCAACTAATTCCTGTCAGTTTTTCAACAAAAACAAATATTTGTTAACTAGAAACTTGACTACTATTTTAATGCAGTGCTGGCGCTTTCTGACCATAAACAAGTCGCCAAAGTGCATAAACAATGCATTTTTGTTTATGTTTTTTCTGTTGCCAACACAAATATTTACTAAACTTTTCCACAATAATTTACGTGTAAACAAAAACAACAATTTTTATAAATTCAATTTTGTTTTTAAATATTATTTGTCGCCATGTTGGACGCTTTTCAATGTGTCTAGTCATGTAAATAAATTCGCCGCTTGTAGTCTCTGGGCGCAACAACAAAGTGAAAGTGAAAAAAAACAAAATTACAAATAAAAGTAGTAAAATGAATTTTTGCATGAAATTTTGCAATTTTACACCCATGTGTCTGTATAAAGCTGAAAACGCAGCAAAATTGCACTAAAAATCTCGCTGCAAATTCATAAAAATGTGTGTTGTTGTTTATGTGCAAAATTCAATATTAAAAGCACAACAATAACAACAGCTCGGTTTTCACTTTCAACCGACACAAGATGCGCTGCGCGTGTGGCTTTGTGTCAGTGTGTGTGAGTGGTTATATGTGTGTGTGTGTGCAAGTGTTTGTGTGTACAGAGAACAACAAACATGAAATGAGAACAAGAGCAAAGCGAAAATATTAAATTAGGTCAACAGACCACAAAACGGCAACGTAAACAACAACAGCAGGCCGGCACCCCGAACGGGAGCAGGAAACAGCTGAAATAAAAAAAAAAAAACTGAAAAGAAAACAACAACACAAAATTTGGAACTCAAGTTTAAGTGGCAATCGCCTGACTGACAATCGCGCATGCAAACGTCCAACAACAAGCAATGCACAGACGGCTGCAACTTTACGATTTTTGCTGCATTTGCAGTCGAAAATTTTGCTGCCACACTAAAAAACAACAAAAAACAACTTCGAGCAGCACAAAACACACAAATTGCCATAAAAACATAAAATAAAAGCGCACACAATGTTTGGGCGCATTCACATCACTTCAGTAGCTGTGTGTGTGTGTGTGTTTATGAGTCTTTGTATGTGTGTGTGTGGGTTGAAAGTGAATTTGGGTCAATGTTGCGCAACGCCGAAAATTTCACGTCAATAATTTTTGCTGCAATATATAAAATGTTGAAAACAACAACCGCACAGTGGGCAGTGCACGTGAGCTGCACGATTTCTCGGCCATGTTAACCACAAACAACAAATTGGGAGCCACGCGCACACACACACACACACATACACATTCACATAAATATATATACAACTGTGGTTTTTGATATTATTGCAATTTTTCGGCAATTAAACGTGATACCACTGCTGCTGTTTCATCAACAACAACAACAACCACAGCAACATTTAACAAAAACCAGACAAGCAATAAACAAGCTTCCGAAGTTAATTTTAAATAAAACTACAGGAAAACACTAATTTTTGCACACTTTTCGTTTATTTGTTGGTAATAAAATTTTTTGACTGAAGTCGCTGATAATACAAAATATTATTTTATTTACCTACTAATAATTTTTTAAATATTTAATATTATTTTATTTTCGAATGACACTGAACAATCAAACCGTGATTAAAAGTATGAGACAGACAACAATAATCTTGAAACTGGTGCATTAATGTGCTGGGATTCTTGAAGAAATTGCCTGTGAAACCATAATTAGGTTAAGTTAGGTTAGGTTAAAGTGGCTGTCTGGGCACTGGGACTGGGAAAAACACACGTAGGCCACAAAATGGGCCCATTGTGATACCAAAAGAGAAAAGTCATTTGTCTTATGGCAAGTCGGAGAACCTAAACAAGCAAATTGGATTTGTGGCTACAGCATAGCAAGTCTCTGATATTCAAAGATCTGAGATTGTCCAAGTTATCGAAGAAGGGAGAGTTCAAGATTTCCATGTTCGTTTAGAGAGAACCGGACAGTGGTATAGAAGGTGACTAATAGTGTGAAAGAATTGTGATTCCTATTTGAGTTAAAGAACACTTTGGAACAGATCACAATCAGCTATCGGACGTCCTGGAAGAAGAAGGGTCTGATAATGACTTCAGCGAACCGTGAGAACAGTCTCAGCAGAATGTTGAGCATCTGTATAGACTCATTCCAATTGTAGATCTTTTAGATATTTAGATCAATTGTAGATCTTCCAGCGCTAATTTTGAAAACCTGCTGGACAGGGAAGCCAAACAAATCTTTGCTTAGACCAGAAACGCCTAAGATGCCTAGCTATTTTTATAAGAAACCATGGATAGAATTCAAAGAGCAAATTCTTGTCTACGTGAGCGCTTTTCTGGATGCTCCCAAAACATATAAAAAGGCTGTCCAGTCTTGACGAGTAGTAAATAAACATACATCTTCCATTTTCAGCATAAGGATCTACTTCTGCTCTCGAGGATGCTGAATAGTGTGCAACAGCCCAGCCTTAGGAGGTACAAGAGGTGTGTCCATCTTTGAAGAAATTTGTATAGCTTGCAGAAAGATTTACTGAAGTTGACAAGAAGGTGAAGTCAAAAGTATGGTCTATGACTAGGACAGATTTCTGGACAACTAATCTTTTTCATCCAGGAAATGTAAAGGAGTCCGATTAAGTGGCCTGTTTCAATGAGTTCCCAAACGAAATTCTAGCTAGCAAATGGGTAGCGTCTTCCTAAAGATTTTCACCCCCTCCTTCCATTAAATATGTTGCTTGTTATCTCATAAGCGATTCTCCGCAGATCCCAATACATAGCAGGTTTTGGGTAGTGTGAGAATCAGCAGCTCTTTATGTTCTGTCCATGTTTATTTAGAATGGTCTTCGATGGTTTGATCATATTTCTCAGATCTTCGCATAATTCAAACCACCCATTATCGACCGAAGATGAAATTTAACCCTTGTGTGCGCACCCACTTGAAACCTCATAGTTGAACCCCCCATGGTCTGGCCAGACCATGGTGGAAAAAGAGGATATTCGAGAATAGTGCTAGTTAATATAATTTTTTTATATTTTCGTTAATGAGTTTATATATATCTGAGTATGTATGAGTGTTTGTATGTGTATGTTTGTGTGTGTAAGCCTGTCAAAAAAAAAAGTAAGTGTGAACACAATAATTTCTCTTGCTTGCTTACTTCTTTTTTAGGTAAAAAGGTAAAAATATACTTAATTTATAAAATACATGCCGAATTTCAACTTCCATAAATACATTTTGAAATTAAAAATATACGACAGTAAGGAAACAAAAAATAAAAAAATTTAAAAACGTAAAATTCGTCGTTTATGGATATGCTTCAACTGCTTGAATGCAGTTGTTGCAACGATATAATGCAGACTAATGACTCAAACACATTGAGATTTTACATTGGACACATACAAATCGTGTTTTAAGATATATCTATTATTATTTCTGGCAATTATGCTTTGAAGTCGAAAAGGTAGCTGATTAATACAGAACACTGGGAATAAATAAGAAAAGGCTATAAATAACAAAAAAGATCCTCTCTTGGCCACTTAGTTCCATCTGTCCAAGAAACAAAAACATTCCGTTCAAGCATAATATGCTCAACATGTAATTGTTCATGCTGAACTGGTCGGATATCGCCTTCGTCATCGCTATCTCCACGTTGAAATATCATATTTTCCATCAGCATCGAAGCTTCGGTTTGTTCAGGGTCCAAAAGATAATTTGCAGCACCGTTATTATTTATTACCTCCAGCAGCAAACAAATCCTCCATAAACTTTAGAAAGTGCAGATGGTTCATTAAATCATCCCACAGAACTACGTATTCATTCAATGAGCCAATTGCGAGAATTATTTGGCTGTGCAATTTGTATGCTTCCGAGTAAAACTTTAGTGATAAGTATTCAACATTTAAGTTGAGCTTATTCAAACTATTTAATTAATGACTTAGACAGAATAAATAAATATCTTAATTCTGTTGCTCCAAAGCATTGGTTTTCGCTACTGCTTAGACTATTTTTTTAGAGAAATCGTCCTCTCTGATTTAACTCCAGCGTTGAAGTTCAAAAATAATGTACACCTTATCCTCAAAATAGCATTTGCTTCCTTCCATCTCTGTCACAGAAAACATACAATCCAATTGATGAAAATCAGACACGACAAGAGCACAAATACTTCCTTCGCTTCAGAAATGTAATTGAATTGACACCAAAAACACGGATATAACCACAAATACAATGGATAAATATTAATTTTAACTATGTTCACACATTCTTTTCCAACAAAAATTATAATTTACTAACCCAAAAGAAAATAAAGGCCAAAGTGAATGAAAATCACTTGGACCACGTAAATTTTGCGCCAACTTTCATAACTTATGTCACAATTAATGGAATGGCACGGAAAAAGGGCTCCAAATCGGGTCAGATGGAAAAGTCTAGTTGAAGCCCTATGCTCCGTAGGGGACTGGATAAAGAACAAACGAAAAACAATATTTATAAACAACTCTGACAATAATTACGTCGCAAATAACAAAAAAACTGAAAATAACTGGCAAATTTGTATGAAAATACACCATGGTCTGGCCAGACCATGGGGGGTTCAACTAAGGGGTATAAATACGTTTTGCACGACTCTCGCCTTGTTTTTATAAAAATTTTGGTTATGTATTAGTTTTTGTGCTTAGAAAGGATCAGTTGAGGATATCATGAAATATGAACCCGATAGCTTTATTACAACCTTACTAAAAGTGGACCCAAAGTTCAATATGGTCTGGCCAGACCTGGGTGCGCACACAAGGGTTAATTCGTAACTGTGGACAAAGGATTTCAACCCATTTGAAGCTCCTTGACCGCGTCCAAAACCATTCACTTAAGTTTATTAGGGACAGTAGAGCATCCAGCTCTTTTGACTCCTTGGAGCACATGTCCTTATTTTACAGATACTTTTTTGGTAAGTTTTCAAAGTAGAGCAGAGGAGATTGCTCCTCATTCCGGATTTTTCACCGAGCAATCTGCTCAAACATTGAAGATCATAAATTTCACGTTCGTACGATGTTCCAGCGAACTACGCCTTACGTAGAGAGTTCATTTCTGGTTCATACCATTACGGAATGGATTTCCAGATATTTTCCCAACGATTTTGATGGGTTCAAGTCAAGTAATAACTCCATAACATCTCCATAACATCCTCTATCCTTGAAACTGGTGTTGAAATGCCTTGAGAAGCTAAACGAGTTTGTCCTCTACAATCAGGTATGGGTCCTCTGGGTTCCGGGTCACGCTGGTATTGAGGGAAATGAAAAGGCAAAGCTGCAATATTGAAGACATCGAATCGATGGGGAACATTTTATATCGATGACGATAGCTACAAAGGAAAGGACTGTAGGACATATCGATGTTGAGAACTACGAACGAAAAGACTGAAAGGAGTTAAGGGAAACCGAGGCCAAAATCGAGGTCATAATGATCGAATCGATGGAGAACATTTCATATCGATGTTGAGACCTACAAAGGAAAGGACTGAAAGAAGTTAAGAGAAACCGAGGCCAAGGTTGTTGGAATATTGAAGATATTGAATTGATGGGGAACGTTTTATATCGATAACGCTACATTGGAAAGGGCTGAAAGGACTTTAGAGAAACCGAGGCCAAAGTCGAGGCAATCGATGGAGAACATTTCATATCGATGTTGAGAGCTACAAAGGAAAGGACTGAAATGAGTTAACAGAAACCAAGGCCAAAGTTGGCCAAAGATGGGGAGCATTTTATATCGATGACGATAGCTACAAAGGAAAGGATATCGATGTTAAGAACTACAAACGAAAAGACTGAAAGGAGTTAAGGGAAACCGAGGCCAAAGTCGAGGCAATGTTGAAGATATTGAATCGATGGAGAACATTTCATATCGATGTTGAGAGCTGCAAAGGAAAGGACTGAAAGAAGTCAAGAGAAACCGAGGCCGAGGTTGTTGGAATATTGAAGATATTGAATTGATGGGGAACGATTTATATCGATAACGCTACATAGGAAAGGACTGAAAGGAGTTAAGAAAAACCGAGGTCAAAGTTGTTGTAATATTAAAGATATTGAATCGATGGGGAACATTTTATATCGATAACGATAGCTTCAAAGGAAAGGACTGTAGGACATATCGATGTTGAGAACTACAAACGAAAAGACTGAAAGGAGTAAATATAAACCGAGGCCAAAGTCGAAGCAATGTTGAAGATATCGAATCGATGGAGAACATTTCATATCGATGATGAGAGCTAGAAAGGAAAAGACTGAAAGGAGAGAAACCAAGACCAATGTTAAATTTACTAACAAAGGAAAGTTCACATGTGAATAAAAATCTAAAGAAAATATATAGCATGACCTAAACTTGGCAGCGCAGTGTTTTCGAATTTCTCGGGAATCGTTAAAAACCGCAACAATGTAAAACTTTGGCGCCAACTAAATGCAACAACAGCGCCGCCAACAAACACCGCAACGACGCTGCGGCGAGTACAAAACCAAAGTGACATTTATTAATCAGTGCAGCAGTTAAGCTGTCAAATAAATAAACAACCTGTTAGACACACTCGTACTGTGTGTGAGTGGGAACAGCAACAACAATAACAACCACAAGCACAACTGACACGCCCACTGTATGCATTCAAGTGTTCATGTACAAGAATTGTGCAACGTACAAGCGGCAAGTTTGCGGTCCATTAGTGTCCGACCGAAACCACTTTTTTGGGCCGAACCCGAAACCGAATATTCGGTTTTTTTTTAATATTCGGCCGAAACCGAAACTTTCTAGTTAAAATAAAAATCACCATATCAAGCATTTTTTTTCAACAAACGAATTTTACATTAAGTAAATAAAGAACAAACAAACAAACATAGCATAAATAAATAAATACATATTAATAAAAACAATTTATTCATTTTTTAAAAACGTAAACATAAAAAATCACCCTTTCGTACCTTACTCGCTAATATTCAAAATTAAATAATTTAATATTATATGCTAACAAAAGAAGTTTATTTACATTGCTGGCATCTAAATTACTTCTCCTTTCACTATATATCTGCTACACAATAAAATGTAAAAAATATACTAGAAAGTTTCGGTTTCGATTTTTTGGCCGAAACTGAAACCGAAACCACTTATTTGGGCCGAAACCGAATAATCGGTCGGACACTACGGTCCATCAATGTGACGACTGCACGTCAAAGCAGCAACACCCCCTGCCCCCACTCCCCTACTCGCCCCCTTCTCTATCCAACGTTGGTCTAGGCAGCTGCTAGCGTTCGCCTGTGTGACGTGGTAGCAAAGTCTGTGCGGCTGTTGAACGGCGGTGTGCCAGCCGCCAGCCAGCCGCCAACCGCCAGACACCTTCATTAGGTTAAAGACATAAAAATGGGTCGTAAAAAAGCGCACCGCCGCCGCTGCCACATTCTGCACAGCAAAACAACAAACAAACAAACGGCGGGCGCTGTCTGTGTTGTTCGTTGGGCTGTCTGCAGCTGCGGCTTGCAACGTCTAAGCAGACTGCGCGTCCTCTACGCTGGTCGCCTATGTCGTTGAAAGCCAGAATCAGCACTGCTGAATATTTTAGCCGGCAACAATAACAACAACAACAACAACAACAACCGCTTAGCACATATATACAACAACAGCAACGGCGCGCATCGCTCAAGCGTATCGGCATTAAAATTTTGCGCGCGCAGCTGTGCGCTGTTGTTTTGTTGTAATAAAAACAACTTAAAAGAAGAACAACAACAACAAACAGTAAACTAAGAAAATTGTTATTTTACAGCAAAATGGTGCAACGAAAATTTGATGCCTCGCGCAAAATTGCTGTTGGATTTAGTCTTCAATAAAACACTTTAATTTCGTTTAAGAACTTATTTATTTGACGACCTGTCACCAGCACTGATCAGCGAAGAATGAATCGAAGTAAAACTTCTTGCGCAGAAGTAAAGTGCAACTACGCATTGCGCAATAGATACACAACTGCAAGACAACGGATACACATGCGACTAGCGCACAAACTATCCTTTTAGTTAGCAGACAATTGAGCGGCCTAACGGGACTTTTCCGTTGCTGCATTGCGCATCAAATAAACAAACGCAATCGGACACGATCAATGCATTTTTGCTACGCACGAGCAGAATTCCTGCGCAATAACATATTACGCAGTTTATTAATAAAGGAATTCTTCTCGTGTATTCAACACACCTCCTCAAAAATTAATTGATCGCCACAAACTGATTCACATGTTTCTACATTAATAAAAAAAAATATTTGCTGGTGAAAAGTCGTGTAATCTGGGGAATGACAATATTATGGTTCAACATTCGTTGCAAGGATTGGGAAAACCCAGAAAAACCCAATCAAACCATACATTATTACATTGTTTCTCAATATATCATATTACATTTTTATACATACTTATATACATTACATTTTTTTAATTAATTTTTTTGTTTTCCTTCATATGCTTTATTTCAAATTCATTTTACTTCTTAAATCTAAAAATCTGGCTCCAGACAGCGGCTTTGTCAAAATATCAGCTAGTTGTTTATCTGTAGGAATATACTCAATTTTAATTAGTTTATTTTCAACTTGCTCCCGTGAAAAATGATATTTAATATCGATATGCTTCGATCTTTTGTGACATGACGGATTATTTGCTATACTTATGCAACCTTGGTTATCTTCATATATTTTCATTGGTTCTTTCAATTCAATTTGTATACTATTCATTAACGACTTCAGCCACAAGGCTTCTCTAACGGCTTCAAAAAGTGCCATATACTCTGCTTCAGTAGATGAAGCAGCAACAGAGTGTTGTTTCTTTGTATTCCAACAAACTATACATGATTCGAACATCATAAATACATAACCAGTAGTGCTTTTCCTGTCACTAACACTTCCACCCCAATCAGAATCAACATAACCAGTTATCATTTCTTTGCAATTTAAGTTTTTAGAATAGACTAATCTTAAATCACTCGAACCTTTAAGATATCTTAGAACTCTTTTAAGGCACTGCCACAATTCTTTATTATTTTTATTGCTATATCGACTCAATATATTAACCGATGTACTTAAATCGGGTCGTGTGCACAACATAATATACATTAAACAGCCAATTAAATTACGACACGGTGCATCACAATTTTCGTCTGAATTCAATGCTTCATAATCTAGCCTACTTGGAAGTGGAGTACTAACTGCTTTAGAATCAATCATCTTAAATTTCTTTAAAACATTTTCGATATAAGCGGACTGACTAAGACTTACGCTATTATTAACTCTTTCGATCTTTATCCCAATAAAATATTTAATCTCAAATAAATCAGTCATCCTAAATTTGCTCTTCAAATAATTTTTAAAAGTGGTCATTGTTTCAATATTCCCTGTTGCTATTACTAGGTCATCCACATATAATAACACATACAGGTTGTGATGTGCATCACCCTTATCAAGAATGTAAATACAACGATCTACAGCTGAATTCATGAAACCGATTTCTTTCAATGCTTGTTCAAAAATTTCAAACCAACACCTTGCAGCCTGCTTAAGACCATATATTGCTTTATTCAATCTGCAGACTTGATCACTACCACAGGATAATCCCGGAGGAGCCGTCATATAAATCTCTTCTTTCAATATACCATTCAAAAATGCGGTTTTAACATCCATGTGGTGAACTTTCAAGTCAAATTGGTTTGCAAAAGCTAATATAAATCGGAGACTAGAAATTCTTGCTACTGGAGCAAATGTTTCATCATAATCAATTAAATATTCCTGTGTGAAACCACGCGCGACCAGCCTTGCTTTATATCTAATTGGATTGCCTAGCTCGTCATATTTCCTTGTAAAAACCCACCTACAACTAACTATGTTCTTATTTTTAGGTTTTGATACAAGAGACCAAGTTTTGTTATAAAAATGAGAATCAAGCTCTTCTTTAATTGCTTCTTCCCAATGTGACCTATCGCTTCTATTTTTAATATCATCAAAAGAATTTGGAACGCTATCAATGAAACTTTGTGCATTCATTATGCAACTTTTGACTAACAAATCACTTTCTTTGTATGATATCTGTGGCCGTTCCTTCAATCGATCACTTCTTCTGACTTCGTTTTTTTCCTCACTTAACTGTGAGTTTTGTAGCTGACCATTGTGTTCATCAGTATTCTCTAATACATTTTCACCAGTCTCAACTGGATCGGCATTCTCTTTACTTGTTACCACACCACTAGGCTGTTTATCTAATGCAAATTCATTAGATATCCTTTCCGTACTCTCATTCGGGAATTCAATTTCATTACCAGAGTTTCTCAACTCTACTCTGTCTTTTACAACAGTCCTAGAATTTACCATGTTTGTTTCATCAACGATCACATCTCTCGCTGACACAAACTTTCCAGTTGCCACATCCCACACTTTGTATCCATTTGGTTCGTATCCAACAAGAATACCTTTCCATGATTTTTCATCAAATTTTCGTTTTCTTGTTTTATTATGGATATATACTGTCGAACCAAATACTTTCAAATATCTTAAATCAGGCTTTCTATTGTGCCACATTTCAAATGGTGTTCTCATACTATTTTTCAACGCTTTACTTGGACTTCGGTTAATCAAATAGGTAGCTGTCAATACAGCTTCACCCCAAAACCGTTTGTCCAATTTCGCTCCACTAACCATAGTACGAGCTTTTTCCGTTATTGTTCTTATCATGCGTTCAGACACACCATTTAGTTGTGGAGTATGTGGAACTGTTAGGTGGTAACTGATGCCTTTTTGAACACAATAGTCGCGCATCTCATTTGACAAATATTCTCTCCCATTATCAATATATAGATTTACAACTTTTAAATTGAAATGGGCTTCACTTTTTGCAACAAAATCTTTGAAAGTGGCAAAAACGTCAGACTTATAGGTGATCAAATAAGTTACACAGTAGTGTGTATATTGATCAACAAAAATTACGTAATAGTTCTTTTCATCAACTGTAGAAGGTGTTATCGGGCCACAGACATCTGAATGGACTACAAATAGAGGTCTTTTAATGTAATTTTTATTTTTAGATATATTAAAACTTAGTCTAGCTTGTTTTCCATATATACATGCCTCACATAATTCATCAGTTGGTTGCACAGTCTTTAAAAGTGCAATATCATTAAACATATTTTTGTTTTTTATTTCCAAGAACTTTCCTTTACTAATATGTCCTAATCTTTCATGCCACAAAAGATAACCATTATTTTTAACCATATTTGATGCATACGCTTTTCTGCTTAAAACAAAGTCGATAATAGGAACATTATGAATACATTTACCATCAATGATAACTTGACCATTCTTGCTGACTTTAACACCTCCTGCATCAAATTCGATTTTCAATCCAGCATCCTGCATCCGTTTCACTGAAATTAAATTCTGTGGAACATCTTTACAAAAAAGTACATCTTCCAGGGTAATTTCGTTTTGAGAATCATCACAGAGCCTAACGATGCCCTTCTTTGTAGCATAAATATATTCCCCACACTTTGCGATTGATATCCTTATTGGGTACTCCAGATCGACACAATCGGTGAAAAGATTTTCGTTATTAATAATGTGGTCAGAAGCTCCAGAATCCAGGAGAAAAGACACGTCGCCGACAGTAGGAATTACAGCTTCATTTCTCATCATAAACGCGAAACCGTTTCGCGGTGAAGTAGTTGCAAATTGTGCAGCTTTGGCATGTTCATTCTTTTTGTTACTCAAAAACCTTTTAAATGCATAGCAGTCTTTTTTTATATGTCCCTTTTTACCACAGTGATAGCATTTCACAATTGGCTTGGTATTTGTTTTAAAAGTTTTGAATTTATTTTGGTTTTTAAAGGTTTGCGAGAAATTTTTATAGCTTTTATTGTTATTATTACACATCGCTTGCAATATTTTGGAACTTGTGTCTTTATTATCGCTTCTTAACTTAATTTCATGATCCAGCAACCGGTTCTTTACGAAAGCCAATGTTAAATTATCTTCTGACAGTGTTTCAATTGCGGTTACAACTCCATCATAAGATGGTGGTAATGTTAATAATAAGTGAGACACTTTGTCCATCTCATCAATTTTAGCTCCCGAAGCCAACAGTTCGTTAATTAGGTCATCAAATAAATTAAAGTGACCTAATAATGGGGATTCACTCTTTAATTTTAACGAAAGCAACCTTTTCCGCACAGCTAGTTGCGACGCTAAACTCTTTCGCTCGTATATCTGATCTAAGTTCTTAAAAATTTGCCTTGCAGTACTTTCACTACTTGCAAAGCCAAGAAATGAATCACTTAAATACTCGATGATGATGCTTTTAGCATTTCTTTCACTTTTTCTCCATTCGTCCGTAATGTCTTCTGGCACTTCAGTGTCTATCACTTTTAGAGCATCTGTTTCCGCCAAGAGTGCTCTAACTCTAAATTTCCAAATTGAATATTTTTCGCCATCGAAAGGCTTAATGTTTCTTTTAATTTTCTCCATTATTTTATATTAATTAATTCAAGTTTTCCAAGTTCACTGATTTACACCAAAAAATATTTACACGGATTATTTACAAAGTGGACGGGAGCTGGGCCCATAACCTGTTGGATTTAGTCTTCAATAAAACACTTTAATTTCGTTTAAGAACTTATTTATTTGACGACCTGTCACCAGCACTGATCAGCGAAGAATGAATCGAAGTAAAACTTCTTGCGCAGAAGTAAAGTGCAACTACGCATTGCGCAATAGATACACAACTGCAAGACAACGGATACACATGCGACTAGCGCACAAACTATCCTTTTAGTTAGCAGACAATTGAGCGGCCTAACGGGACTTTTCCGTTGCTGCATTGCGCATCAAATAAACAAACGCAATCGGACACGATCAATGCATTTTTGCTACGCACGAGCAGAATTCCTGCGCAATAACATATTACGCAGTTTATTAATAAAGGAATTCTTCTCGTGTATTCAACAATTGCAAATTAAAAATTGTTATTGAACGCAATGGCAACAACAAAACAACAACAACAAACAGAAACAAAGCCAATTCAAACAAAAACAAACATGAACTCGCCTTAAATGCAACTTTAGTTGGCTACACTTTTCATTCGGTTGCAAATTTTGTTGATGTTTTTGCTGTAATTTTGCTGTTTTTGTTATTGTTGTTGTAAACCGTCTTATCAAGTCATACACTCACTGTACAGATTAGCCAACAAAAAGCCACAATCACATGGCACATGACACAGCTGCAGCATCGCGTGATTCATGCAGCGCAACAGAAAATCGCATGCAATAAAAATAAATAAAATCGCAAAAAAAATTTACCAAAACCAACAACAACAATATTCAAATACAATGCATCGCGTTATTTTGCTCAATATTAATTAAAATTAAATTAATTAATTTTATGCGCTGTCGCCGTTGTGCTTAATTGTGTTGCTGCGGCCAGCAGGTGTTGGCGTCTGTTGTGCGACGCCCTGTCATCCCCCGACCCCGTCGCTGCCCATCGCAGTCCGTTGTTGGCCCCTAAGCAAGTGGCACTAGAAGCGAAATTGCAAATATGGCCAAGTGCCAAGCCAGCCATGCGAAACAATTGTTGTTGTTGTTGTTCTTGTTCATGCTCGAATGTTATAATTGTTGTTGTTGGTGCAGCTTGCATGTGCTGAGAAATTAAAAATGCGCACAAATAATATTGACAACCGAAGGAAGTGTAGACAGTTTGCTGTAATGATTTCTTGTTTTTTTAAAGAAAAAATATAAATAAATAATTTTAATTTAAACTTTTTTGTTGAAAAAATATCTTTTTTTTAATAGAAAATGTTCAAAATTAGAAAAAACCAATGCAACAGATATATTATTTGAGTCAAGCTGTTACCAATTTGTCATTAAAAAAAACATAAAAACCTGAGTTTGAGGTTATGTGCACAAGAAAGTGTTCAATTTGAGGTTATGTAATGCTTATAGATCAAACCTAAAGTTGAAATTGAAGTGGAATTGAGAATGAAAGACAAATTAATGTCAGGTTATTTGTATGAAAAAAGTATCGCAAGATTGCTGGTCTATGATCTGTGATTAGTTTGTGGTTATGTGTAAGAACAAGTTTTGAGCTGAAGCTATGAGCTGGAAATCAGTACTTCCTATACATTAAATTTAAATTCAGGCAGAAGATTTAAGAAAATATGTTTAATTTTAGGTTATGTGCATGAAAAAGTGTTCAGTTTGAGTTTATATAAATTAAAAATTACTGAGCCGAGGTTATGAGTAGGAAATCAGTACTTTTCCTATACACTAAATTTAAATTCAGGCAGAAGATATAAGAAAATGTGTTTAATTTGAGGTTATGTACATGAAAAAGTGTTCAGTTTGAGGTTTTGTGTATGAAAAGGCTTTGAACTTGATATTTAAGTACAAGATCAGCTTCTTTTCATACACATGACATGTTCAACCTGATGTAATGCGCATGAGAAAGTGCTGAATTTGAGGTTATGTGCATAAAATAGTTTTTAGTATGAAATAGCGACATTTTAATGTACTTTAGTTCAAATTGGGACAGAGGAGTACAAAAAAATTACTAAGAGAAAGTGTTAAGTTTGATGTTATATGCACAAGAAAGTGTTCACTTTGAGGTTATGTATAGAAAATAGCTTTGAACTAGAAGTATAAGTACAAGTTCAAGATTTTCTCATACACAACAACTCAAATGGAAAGTAGAGGTTATTGATATAACATGTTCAACTTGTAGTAATGTGCATAAGAAAGTGCTAAGTTTGAGGTTATGTGTATGAAATAGTTTTAAGTATGAAATAGTTTTGAGTATGAAATAAGTACAATTTAATGTATTCTAGTTTGACAGAAGAAAACAGAAGAGTAAAGAAACAGTAACTAATTTGAGGTTATGCGTATGAGAAAGTGTTAAGTTTGAGGTTATGTGTATTGGCAAATTTTAAACTTCCTTAATTAGTAAAACATTAGTACTTTCTCATATACAAAAATTCAAATTGAAAGTAGATAGAAATAAAGGTCTGTTATAATTTTAGTCATCTATACGAAAAAGTGTTAAGTTTGAGGTTATGTGTATGAAAAATATTTAAACCTGGCTTAAAAGTAAGTGATCAGCACTTTCTCATACAAATAAACTCAAATAGAAACTGAACGATAACAATTTCAGGTCCTACACATGAGAAAGTGTTTACTTTGAGGTTATGTGTATAAAAAATGTGCTTGAGAAACGATGAAACTTGGTTTGTAAGTATAAGATCAGGACTTCCTCCTACAGATAAACACAAATTGAATGTAGAAAATAATGAAGAACTGTTGAAAAGTTGTAGTTATGAGCTATGAGAAAGAATTTAATTTGAGGTTATGTGCATGAAAAAGTTATGAAGTTATTTAAATTAAATTAAAATTATTTTACATTAAAACTGAAGCATAACGAAACACTGGTTAATGTGAGATTATGTACATAAGATATAGAAGAGTTTGAGGTTATGTGTATGAAAAGTGCTAAATTCGATTTATTATTATGAGATCATGACTTTTTTATACACATAACCTCAATTTAAGTATAAAGGTCAATGAAGCAATGCTTGCATTAGTTTATTTGAGGTTATAAAGTTTACAACTTAGTTTATAAAAACGTAATAAACAATTTTTTAATATAAAACAACAAGTTGATGGTCAAAGTTAAGGAAACATACCAATGCATTGGTAAATTTGAGGTTATAAAGCCTAAACATGACTGAAAAGTATAAGATCAACACTTTTCTGTACACATAACCTCAATTCAAGTGTATAGATTAATGAAACATTGCAATGCATTGGTAAATTTGAAGAAAGCTTAAAACTTGGTTTATTAATATGAGATGAACACTTTTTTATACACAAAATCACCCTCAGGGTCGAAGTTAAAGAAACACGGCAATGCATTGTTTAATGTGAGGTTATGCGCATGAAAAATTGCTGCGCTTGAGGTATGAGATCAGCACTTTCTTATACTCATATCACAACGTACAGCTCACCGGTGCTTTATTACCCACTGACACAAAAACAATAAACAAAAATTCTTCCAGGCCGCCTTCACATTCTTGCCACACCGCAACCCATACCCGAATGTGCTGCCAATCCCGTCCATCCGCCTCGAACCATTCGCGCATTGTGCACCCCATCGAAACGCTTCCACGTTGCCTCTTTTGCATACACACACGCGCGCACATAAAAGAATTTAATTTAATTTTCTTGAATTGACGTTTTTTTTATATTGTTTGCAACACAAATTCCTCGCATACCTCAAACACAAGCAACAATTTTTGCATTTTATTTTGCTCTCATATTAGAATACGAAGCAAACTTGTCCAAGCAATAACTCATTGACAGTTGTTGTGTGCATATATTTTGGGAAATTGTTTGTTTCAAACGCAAGTATCCTTCCGGTCGACAGCAACAACAACCATAGGCAGACGACAACAAGCAATTCTATAAACACAACAATGATAATGACAACAACAACAATGACAGTGACAACATTGACAATATGCATGTCACTGTCACATTGTCACACGAACAGCCATTTAACCCAATAAACCTCGCCATCCATCGACGGAAACGGAAGGAAGTGCGAAAAAAACGAAAACTTATAGTGGAAACTGTCAAAGCGTGCGCAACAGTCAAAGCCGGACGCAGGCAAAATAGCAAAAATATTTTCACACGCACAACGACAATTTTCAACAGCCACAAACATACATAGAAACATAAAAGCGACTGTTGTTGTTTGTGTACGCACTTTACACTGTCGTCTACATTTGGTCGTCGAAACGTCCGGTTCGGAAGTTTAAGCATTCCGCTGCAAGATATGGCAACAGGCCGCATGAATGTGCAATAAAAAAGCCGAAACGTTTGAGAGATTGTAGAAGCGAATGAGGAGAAATTTAGTGAAATTGAAAGCAGCGGAAGTGTGAACTGAATTGATTTCAGTTAACCAAAAAGTTGAAGCCTAGAAAAATTGATTTAATATTTTGAAAATATTACACTATTCGACAAAAAATGGGTTCATCGCGTGCTCCTAAAAATAAAAGTATTTTTTAGACTAATCTTCGGCTGCTAAACACGAAACTGATGAAATTGTGCAATGATGAAGATATGGGTATCAAATGAAAGTGGAAAATTGTCTCCTTTTAACTAAATTTTCTATTTTGAACTTCCTTCATCATTGCACAAGCGCAAATATTTTAAAAAATATTTGAAATGCGTATGTCCTTAAAATTTTAAAGTCTTTTAAAAAGGTTTTTGGGTCAGAAAATGAAAAACTGACTATGCCAGGTTAGTATAAATGACCTCTAGTTTCACGCCTATATCAACATTTGGATGGGTCTCGGCAAAAAAAAAATTGTTTCGCACGGTGTAATAAATGTAAAGTTGGTGTTTTCACTCAGTGCATCATAACTTTGTAATTTTTCTTTCAATTCTATTGATGTTAGGCTTAATATTTGCTCAAATAACATATCTTTCATCTCAGATTTTAAAACCAGAGGAGATCATTTATTTTATTTATAAAAAAAGTATTTAAAAATTTATGATTTTTAAAATTTGTCGAAAAAGTCACTTTTTTACAACTTTCGTCGTCAGTAACTTCCCCAAATTTCATCTGATTTGGGCAATCTATATATTGCTGGAAAGGCTAAGGTATTATCTTCTGACCGCCAGTTTGTGTTAGTTGGATGATTCGTTTACGAGATATGTGCTCATAACTGGAATAAGAGGGGATAATGTGTTTTTCGAAGATGTTTCGAAAACGCTTCTTAAGAAAATTTTTTGATTTTCAGCAGCCGAAGATTAGTCTAAAAAATACTTTTATTTTTAGGAGCATTTTTCGTGTCGAGTAGTGTTATTTATTAAGTATGTTAGAACTTTGGTATAGCTGGAATTGACAAAAACCTTATTTAGAATTTTAAAAAAATTCGTATTGCTAAAACTTGCTCAAGTGATAACCTGCACTGTGGCACTGAAAAACCAAAACAAGTATGCAGAAAATGGAAAATTTTCAATAATGACACATCACACACTCACACACACATACATACACACAGCGTGTGGCGTCGGTTGTGCACTCAATGCGTTCATTATTGACGTTTAGTGCTTGTACTGTGCGCTTCTATATGCCAGCCATCGTCATTGCAATTATTGTTGTTTTGTTGTTGTGCTTGCATTTGTATTTGTAACAAAAAGCCGGCCGGCGGAATTTTGCGGATGTGTGCAGCAACAAAAAATGCGAACAAGCAACGGCAACACAAAACCAAACCAAAAAAAAATAAAACAACAACAAAAATTCAAAGACGAAATGAACACAACAAGCAAAGAGGAAGAGCTGAAAATAGCAACAATAACCAAACAATGTGTTGTAGTCAGTCAGCCCCCGCAATGTGTATAAGAAGCATTTGTTCAATGGTAGTTGTTGTTGTTGTTGTTGTGTTTATATGAATTTAAATCGCACACACAAACGCTTATACCCCCACAATGAGTGCTAAAGTGACAAAACGTTTTTGTTGTATGACAGAGCAGTGGCAGTGTGTTTGACATTGTTATTGTTGTTGTTGCTGGTGTTGGCTACTAATTGCCGAGGCCAATTAAACTATTTGCTGCTATTTAAATGTCTGAATGAATCAGTCAAGTGCTGCTGCTGCTCGATGCAGACATCGGTGCGTATACGTAACCTTTTTTGGTTATTCGCTGCTGGCGGCCAAAATGCGCAAAACGCCGCACAGACACATGGCATATTCATTCATCAGCAATTAGTCAGCAACTGTGAATGTGTCTGATGGTGTTGTTGTTGTTGTTGTTATTGTTATTGCTATTCAAATGAGCAAATATGAAGCAACAGTGTTGGCTGCTTGCGCTCGCTCCATTTGTTTGTTGTCACCAGTAGGCGGAAGTAGTAGTCATACTTGTAAATATATTGTTGTTATTGTTGTTGTTGTTGTTGTTGTTGTGGCTGTTAATTTGTATTTTCCTTTATTAGAGAACGTTTTGTTGTTTCTGTTGTTGTTGTTCACACCGGAAACGATACATTTGCTCGTTTCGGTGTTTTGTGCTGCTGATATTTGCTTTACATGTTGATGTTGTTGTTGATGTTGTTGTTGTTGGTGCTGCTGTGATTATTATAACCATTTGCTACACAATATTTGTATACTGTGGCAGCTATTGTTGTGGTCGGTGTTGTTGTTGTTATGATTGTTGTTCTCTTTTACCACTTTTTCTATTTTTGTGCGCTGCGCTGTGACTGACTGTGTGCGTGTTGAAAATGATTTCGAACGCGTCTAGTTTGGTATGCGATGGTGGGGCTTTGTGCTGTTGTTGTTGTTGCTATTATTTCTGTAAGTTGTTTATAAAATAGCAGCCAACCATTTATGGTTCACTGGGTTATGGCTGTGCGCCGCCACCGCCGCCGTCGTCGCCGCCACAATTTAGCGTCCGCGCACTCAGCTCCATAATTGCACTTTGTTTACATTTTTCATTTCAATTTCCAGTCTGCCATTCATAGCAATTACAGTAATAACAACAACAACACCAACAACGCTACTCGAGCATTTCTTGCTCATTTTTGGCACAGTTTTACGATTTCATTCATTCGCTCATTCATTAGAAAATGATTGTGTTTTTGTTATGGTTTTTGTGTGCATAGTTGTTGGGTTTTTTAGTTTTGATTTTGATGAATTTCAAGTGTGGCCTTTTACGCGCTGAACACGTAGTGCCTCTAATTGGCTGTGGGTGGGCTGTTGTCGCTTTGATTGGCTGGTGGGTTGCTGACTTGGCTCGCGAGCATTTCTGTTTGGCTCTTCGGCTTCAGTGGGCTGATGTGGACCGTAAAATTGGTTAGTGGATCTGTAGCTGTTGTCACTAATACACAGCGACATGGTCGTGCTGGCTTTTGTTGCCGGCAATCGTTGTTGGCTAATGAAGAGAAACGAGACAGATGGCTTATGGCTTATGGCAGATGGTCGTGCCGGCTCAGCGGTTAGCTGTGGTTTGTTAGGCAATGCTCGAACTGCCAGTGGGAGTGTTGTGGGCTTAATACGCAAAACAAACAAAATATGAAACACTTAAAGGGATGTGGTTTTAAACATATTTGATGCAATGACAATGGGGGAAAAATTTAAAAAATTTATAAGCATGCCTCCGTTTCGAATTAATCATGATCCCACGAGCGCACAAACAACTCCAATCTCGATGTTGAACTACTGATGATTCTGTGAAATCTTATTTCGAGGCTTTACCCACACTGGCAGCAATGTTTTAGTGCTTTTCAACAGCAATAAGTCAGCTTAGACGCATTCATGGAATCAACAACTAACAAGAATTTCATATTTTCCCCACTCAACTAGCTGCATTTGCATGCGAGTGGGTACTGAATAAAGTACTTTCCCTGATTGCCATTAAATTGCCGCTCATTACTTCTACGCTGTCGACTTGGCGTATTGTAAGACAGCTTCGGCAAACAATGTGTGTTGGCTATTGAGAAAAACGTAAACAATTCTGGTAAGGAAAATGCGCTGGCTGCCAACGCATGACGTGCAAGTGCCAGCTGTGCTTTTGACGTCAACCTGTTGACAGCTGCTGTGTGCAATAATGAGTAACGAACAATGAGTGACGAACAACGTCACAACACAATGAAAATACGATAAAGAAGCGCAACCGACAGACTGATGATTAAAACCCCCTTGCGAACTCGAACTTGGGGTAGAACTAGGCGGACGTTTCTAGAAAGCAGTTAGAAGTTTAACTGAACATTGACAGAGCAACTTCTGTGTAGAAAGCAGTTGGAAGTTTGGCAAAACAGAACATTAACAGGACAGTTCCATCAATAAGTTTTAATTTGAAAGTATTCTCTGGAGGCTCAAGAGGTGTCCTTTAATATCTTTTGAGACAAATTTTTTAAATCAGGTTTACGAAGCGCGGATAATGATGTAATCCAGAGTTCATGCTAAGAGACCTGAAGAGGAACCTGAACCTGACCTGAAGATGCCAATTTTTACCATTCTTTGGAAGGGCTGGCAATCGTCTTTCATTTGGAGGCCTTGGCCATTCTGACGAAATGTATAATCAAAACAAAATGGAGCGAAAGAGAACGCAGAGCAACTTCGGTGATTGCCCAAGAATGTCAGATGAAGCTTAGGCCAGTCGCATAATAATAAAATAATATAAAATAAAATAAAATAAAATAAAATAAAATAAAATAAAATAAAATAAAATAAAATAAAATAAAATAAAATAAAATAAAATAAAATAAAATGAAATGAAATGAAATAAAATAAATAAAATAAAAAATAAAATAAAATAAAATAAATTAAAATAAAATAAAATAAAATAAAATAAAATAAAATAAAATAAAATAAAATAAAATAAAATAAAATAAAATAAAATAAAATGAAATGAAATGAAATAAAATAAAATGAAATAAAATAAAATAACAAATAAAATCAAATAAAAAATAAAATAAAATAAAATAAAATAAAATAAAATAAAATAAAATAAAATAAAATAAAAAATAAAATAAAATAAAATGAAATAAAATAAAATAAAATAAAATAAAATAAAATAAAATAAAATAAAATAAAATAAAATAAAATAAAATAAAATAAACTAAAATAAAATAAAATAAAATAAAATAAAATAAAATAAAACAAAAATAAAATAAAATAAAAATAAAATAAAAAATTAAATAAAATAAAAAATAAAATAAATTAAAATAAAATAAAATAAAATAAAATAAAATAAAATAAAATAAAATAAAATAAAATAAAATAAAATAAAATAAAATAAAATAAAACAGAATAGAATAGAATAGAATAGAATAGAATAGAATAGAATAGAATAGAATAGAATAGAATAGAATAGAATAGAATAGAATAAAATAAAATGAAATAAAATAAACTAAACTAAATTAAATTAAATAAAATAAAGTAAAATAAAATAAAATAAAATAAAATAAAATAAAATAAAATAAAATAAAATAAAATAAAATAAAATAAAATAAAATCAAATCAAATCAAATCAAATCAAATCAAATCAAATCAAATCAAATCAAATCAAATAATATAAAGCCGACAAAATCACCTTCGTTTTGGCCTACTAGTGGATTACTTGAATCTCACCGGCTGGATTTGAGGATCGGGTATCTTTGACATCTTCTAGTAACTTCGGAGATTGTCCATGGATGTCAGATGAAGCTTAGCTCAGTCGCGAGGCATAATAAGCTACAACTGATCTGAGTCCCAGGACATTGTGGTGTTTATGGTAACGAAACTGCCAATGAAATCACCTTTCGAGGTTGGCTGACTAGTGGATTACCTGAATCTCACCAGATGGATTTGACTCGCCATAACCTAGCAATGACCCACAATGAGGATCGAGTATCAAAACGGCACTATTTCTTTGACATCTTCTATTCTATTTCTATTACAGCAGAGATCAGCAGTCAATCTGCTTCCCCACCTGCGAGTCGCACAAAGCAACTTTTTATTCAACTCTATTCATTCTATTTGGTCACATAAAATGCATGTCATTAATGACTCAATCGATATGAAATAGCAAACACAAAAAAAAACACAAAACAATAGCACAACAGGTGTACACGAGATTGTGTCATATGCTGAGCAAATGTCAAAAATGTGTATAAGCTGTCAATTTACATAAATTAAAGAAGACAAATGCAAACGACTTGGAACAAGTTGCCGTACAACAACAACAGCTGCAGACAATGAAAATAACACTCATGCAAACAATACCAACAGAGCAATCATAACACAACAATAAGAAGAATAACAAACACAAAAACAACAACAACAATCATTGCCAACTGTAAAGTGAAAGTGTCAAATTAATGCATATAGTAAATAAATTAAACAATAATTAATATAAAAAAAATTAACTAAACTATAGTTGAACGCAGCAGCCAAAGGGAAGCAGCGCTAATGTGAAAACAGTTACAAAAACAATTTAAAAAAAAAAAACAAAATACTAAAGAAGAATGTATAGAAATTTGCAACAAAAACAAATTGAAAATATTTTAATGTTTTCGCACTTTCGATTTGTTGGCATTGGTGTGTTGGTGATATTTGTTTACTGTTTTTTTTGTTTCTTTTTCATCTAATATTATTACGTAATTGTTTTGAAAACAAAAATGAACTAAACAATAAAGGCGGCGAATGAGTGGTACAGCAGGAAGCGGTAGCACAAAGTCGCCGCAACAGGTTGTGACAGATAACAAAATCCAAAAGACAATATGGACGATGGACAGAGCCACAATGACGCCATGAACGCATTGAACGGCTGTTGGTCATTGGGTGAGTGTGTGTGCGTGTGTTTTGGTTTTGAGTAAAAGCTGTTTCAGTGATTGGTTCAAGCAAGACAAATTGCGGTTTAGGCTCAAGAAAGTAGAAATACAAACAAAGAAGATGAAGCATCTATTTGCATATTCTAAAGTAAAGTAAAATTCAAAATGGTGCAAGGATTTTAGAAAGCATTGGAGTTCGTAGTAGAGGTAAAAATAGAAGATGAAGCAAAGATAGACAAGCGGCATTTGGCGGTAAAGATAAACATAGAAAAACAGTGTGATAGATGTTAACATAGAAGATGGGATAAAAATGACATGAAAGGTTAAAAATATCCTAAAAAATAAGAGTGAATTAAGAAAAAATATGGAAAAAATTGAGGTAGAATTGATAGAAAAAATAAAGCTAAGTAAAGAAGGTTAAAGTTGGGTTACGGTTAGTTAGGTTAGGTTTGAAAGGAAGTGTACCAGAACGCCAGTGAATGTATTTTTTAAGTGCCAAGAGGTCCCACATAATCGAAGAAGATTAGAGATAGTAAAAAGATTGGTTAAATTAGGCTAAGTTAAGTTAGGTTATGTTCGAAAGGAAGTGTAAAAGAACACCACTACTTCAAATCGTAGTCGTTATTGGCCATTATGAGTGTATTTTTTAAGTGCCAAGAGGTCCTACATTCCTATTATCGAGGAAGATTAGAGATAGTAAAATGACTGGTTAAATTAGGCTAAGTTAAATTAGGTTGGGTTAGGTTCGAAAGGAAGTGTAAAAGAATGCCACTACTTCAAATCGTCGTCGTTATTGGCCATTGCGACTGCCTCTGATCGAAAAGGATTAGAGAAGGAAAATGAATGGTTAAGTTGGGCTAAGTTAAGTGAGGTTAGGTTCTCTTAGATCTTGAACATACAGAACGAAAATATCATCAAATAATTCAGCGCCTTTTTTAATAATCTAATGAAATAAGAACTTTTACTTTGGCTGTCACTACAATCCCCTTCAATTCCAACGCAATTTCTTCTCAATTATTCAGCAGGACCCATTCAGGATGACACATAGCTCCATCTAGAAGCCTATCTCTCCTGTGGGTGGCTTAAGAGTACATGATGTCTTCATTTTCATCTAACCAGCTTCAGATTTTGCAGTCGTTTGTGTAGAATAAATGCGTAAAATCCACAGTCATGGACTCTGGATTGCTTCATTGTTCTTTTCCAGGTTATATTACAGCACAATTCATTCCAATTTTGATATGTGGTAACAGAATGTGCGTTGAAATTGAGAACAACTGACATTGGTCAGTCAGACAAAGAAGAATATTTGTACTATCCCACACATTCCCCAAGCTGTCGTGCCAGGCTCCGTCTCCCAGGCGCACACAGGGGGGAGGGGTTGGAGTTTCAAATCCCCCAAACAAAATATGTTTTCAAATGGGTTTTATCTCATAAGTGGTACGAACCCCCACCAAATGAAATCCTGACCAGGCGTGTCTCCATTGCCTCCATTTGCTCGAACGGAAGCAAATCTTAAGCCAAATTTATTATAATTTCGATTATTTTATTTTATTTTCCTTTATTTTATTTTATTTTTTGTTTTATTTTATTTTATTTTAATTTATTTTAATTTATTTTAATTTATTTTAATTTATTTTATTTTATTTTATATTATATTAGTTCATTTTATTTTATTTTATTTTATTTTATTTCATTTTATTTTATTTTATTTGTTTGAATCATTACTTTTTTTAATTTACCGAATTAAATAATTGGTTTGATTTTAGATTGATTTTCCATTTATAATTTTTGAACTTTCTATTAGTTATGCTTACAATTTTGTTACAAAAAATCATAATGAAAACATTCTCAAGTGTTCTACTTTTTTGAGGTTATCTGTCGAGCATTGCAAACGTTGTCTTAACCATAAACTATCATTTGTACACTTTTCACGCGTCGGCAAGGTGGCAGCCGCCATGTGTAACCACCGCCGTCGTTTTACAAGTGGCCAACACGCGCGACACACGCTGCGATTTCACGCCTTTTTATCGCACGTCCGCCGCACAGCAAATTAATTTGCCGATTACGTAAATTGCGTACGCAACGCATGACTTCCATGTAAACATCAAAAATAAGCTCGTCACATTTCCAGGAAATTCTAACAAAAAAACACAAATGCAAAGAAAATAAAACAACAACAGCGACGGCGCGTAAACAGTCAAGTTTACATTTCATAAAAACAAAAAACAACAAGAACAACAGCGTGTCAACGCAGTCAAACAATTTTTGTGCAAGCGAAAAACCGCCTTGCAGTGTGTGTGTGTGTGTGTGTATGTGTGTCAAATTAATGATTTCAATAAAAAGTTAATTTTCAAGAAACACTAAATGAAAAACACTTATTTTTAAAAAATTTCGCTTCGTTAATTGCTTAGTTTTGTGGTCTTAACGATGAAAGCATTTTAATTTTATATTTTGTTCAGTGGAAAAATCTCCACCCCCAGCACCATTTGCCGTTTTGACGTCAATATTTAACGTTTTTAACGTTGCAAATGAACTTTCTGTCTACTTGCTTCATCTCGATTTCTTTTTCTGTTATGCTTTTTGTTGCTTTTTCTAGTCGATTGTTTGGCTCTTTCATTTCATTTATTTGAGCATTTCAGTTTGAAGAATTTGTGGAATTTATTTTGCGGAAGTGCGAATAACAACCACAATCGCAACAACAAAAGCCATCAAAACAACAACAATGCGAATTTTGTTTTCTGAGCACAGCAACCTGCACCACTGGTTGCTGTGGAACAACTGGAAAACAAAAGGTTTTGACTTTGTAGTTGCCACATTTTCATTTTCGAAGGCGCTGCAAGGTTGCGAGTATTTCACACAAAAACATTTTTGCATAAATCAAATGTGAGAGTGAAAGAGAGTAAAAGAGCGCAACAAAACTATGCAAAACTAAATTTTTAAAAAAATACACAAGGCGACCAACATTTGTCACATTCGGCCATTACAAAAGAGAAAAACTTCTAGGAATTTGCCATATTTGCGCCTTGTGTCAACAACAGAAAGAGTTCAATATTTATAAAACCTCTAACATTGGGATTCCCCCAGTTCGTGATACTGGTCCGAGAACAAATGACAAATAAACAAATCACAAAAATTGTCAAAATTTTTGGCGATTACAAAATGATTTTTAGAAAGCAACACGGAATTTGGGGAAATTTGCTGGTCGGTGACTTTGAGCGGATATCTACTCTCAGAGATAGAAAGATGTTGCGCAAGTAAGCTTCAAATCATTATAAAACTTAAACTTGAAGCCACAATCGACAGTTTGATGAGCAAGCGAAGTGTCGAAAGTTGTTGCAATGGGGCCAAGTTATTTGTTTATATTTTTATATTATTTACTATAATAAAACTATCTACTAGTATAGATCTCGAATATACAACAAGAGAAAACCCATCCAATAATTCAGTGCCTTTTTTAATGAGCTAAAAACTGTTGCTTTGGACACGTTGTACAAAAATTAGAAGTAGAGAACCATAGAAGATATCTTCAAAAGTAGAAATTTGTGAACTATAAATTAAACCAAATGCTTTTCACATGTCAGTAGTCATATTTTGAGTTATGATTCAACTTAGACCGAATAAGAAAAGATTTTCTGTATGCTACTGTCTTCTCAAAGTAGAAGACATCCTTATCTTACAGATACGTTTTTGGAAGCTTTACAGAGGAGACACCATCGGGTATTGATCCGAGCAATCCGTTCAAACACTGCTACTGATTCATCCACGTTGATATATGCTGTCTTCAAGCAAGGACTCGCAGCGGCTAGGATCTTACAGCGAGGCTGAAAGGTATACTTTCGAAGTTGTCTACCTCAGCATCGACATTAACTGAGTAACAGAGACAACTGCGTAGCAGAGACCTCTCTCGACCGACAAAACTTACAAAAACTAGAGGACACTTATTCTGCCCGCACTCCTCTATGGCGCAGAAGCATGGATTGGGGGTGTTCGAGAGGAAGATACTTCGCAAAATCTTCAGCCCTGTTCGTATTAGCGACGATTATCGCATACGATCCCACAACAAGCTATATGAGCTTTTTCAATGGACGTAGTTAACATCCAGCAGCTACGCTGGTTTGGCCATATCTGCCATATAGACGATGAAGTTCCGGCGAAAAAGGTGTTCCATGCGGTACTTAGAGGTCGACGGCGAAGAGAGTGGCCGTGTCTCCGGCGGAAGGACCAAGTTGGGGAGGCCCTAACATCTCTTGGTGCGACAAACTAGAGAAGGCGCGCACAAAGCAAAGGGTCCTGAAGGTGAAGTAGGAAACCTCAAAAATCATCAGAATTTGATTGGTAACACTGATTTATGTTACTTTCCTGTTAAAAGATAAGGCTTCGAAAACTGTCCTACTACGAGTAGAAGACAATCCATATAGACGACTGTCTTCTCAAAAGTTAAGTAGTATGGGTATTTGATCACACAATTTTGTGGCGTTCAGAAGACAGTTCTCTTACCTACATAAGAAAACTCTGCCTCGAAATTCGGACCTAGAATTCAGCTGAATCCAAATGAAAAGCTTGTAAATAGAAGAAGCTTTGCAAAAAGTCACTACTAGATGGCCTAAGCGAAGTGGTTATCAGTAGTTTAGGTTAGGTTATAGAAAGGTAGTGTGCGGCATGCACTTTCACTCAGAGACCCTATTGGGACCATTGCGATTCCCTTCATTTTTAAATCAGGTGTCCTTTCTTATCTGTTGGGTTTCCTGCAGATCCAAACGAGATCACTTGAGAACCATTTAGTCTTTTACGGGAAAATTTGCATCAGCTATTTTCTCAAGTCCATCGAAGAATCTGGAGCCAAAAGTGATGTGTAGGACAGTGGCATAACATGTGCTCGATTGATTCCACTGCATCTTCGTTTCCGCAGCTTCTGCATAAATCATCGGTGCTTATCAATACTATCTGCTCATTATAAATTTGGTGCTCGGAAGGTACATATTTCCCAACTTGAGAAATGATTCTATCTTGAAACGATTACCCTTCAGAAGTGATCTTAATTAAATGATACGAAGTACCTGTGAAATAAAAGCTCTTTCAAATCAGTCACCTCCCCCAACTTGAGGGAGAAATCAATCTTGAAATGATGACTCTTGAGATGAGGTGTCGGAAGGTACATATTTCCTATCTTGAAACGTTGACTATTCAGAAGTGATCTAATATTATCTCAAGTTCTATGTAGTATGGGCATTGGGAACTATATGCGCATTATATCTTTTAGGGTAACATATTTCACAACTTCAGAAAGGAATCTACCTCGAAACAATGACTCTTGAGATTCCAATCGTCCAGAAGTGATCCATAGTTTTGTCCTAAAATTGATTTGAATCCAAAAGAAATAGTCACTACTAGAAGGCCTAAGCGGTGGGTTTATCAGTAACTATCTGCTCATTATAACTTTTGGGGTTCGGGAGGTACATAAGTATTTCTCAACTTGAGGAAAAAACCTATCTTGAAACGATGACCCTTCACAAGTGATCTAAATTAAATGATACGAAGTGCCTGGGAAATAAAAGAGGTTTCAAATCAGTCATCTCCCCAACTTGAAGAAGGAATCTACCTTGAAACGTTGACTCTTGTGGTTCGATTTTTGGTGCTCGGAAGGTACATCCCAACGTGAGGAAGCAATCTTTCTTGAAACGATGACCTTTCAGAAGTAATCTAAATGAAATGATACGAAGTGCCTTTGAAATAAAATGCCGTTCACATCAGTTATCTCCCCCAACTTGAGGAAGGAATCTATCTTGAAACGATGACTCTTGAGATGAGGTATCGAAAGGTACTTATTTCCCAACGTAAGGAAAAAATCTATCTTGAAACGATGACCTTTCAGAAGTGATCTAAATGAAATGATACGACGTGCCTATGAAATAAAAGAGCTTTCAAGAAGGCATTCAATGCCAGCTACTACAATCCCAAGTTCTATGCAGTATGGGTACTGGTAACTATCTGCTCATAATAACTTTTGGGGCAACATATTTTCCAACTTAAGGAAGGAATCTATCCCAAAACGATGACTCTTGAGATTCGATTCGTCCAGAGGTGATTTTTAGTAAAGTAGTGCAAAATACTATGAAAAAAACCAGGTTTCGATTCGATCCAGCAATACAGAAGTGATTTCAACTGAAAGGGTTCCAGATGCCTGTGTCGATAAGTCTTCAAATCACTTCAGTCACTATTAAATGGAATACATTCCATTTAAATCACGCACTATTGTTGTCACCAGCGATAATTGAACACGCACCCGAGCCTCTAGTCAACGCCTACGAATGTCCCAGTTGCAATCAGATCAGCGCTGCCATCACGCTCACCAACGTCACCAGACACCTGTCACAATATTTGCAAGTACATTTTGCCTTCATAAATAAATAATACATACATACATACAAATGTAAGCAACTTGCTAAGACAAGTACGCCGACTACGCACATCTACCGCCGCACAGATATATATCAACAAATGGCCTCAAGTGCGCGCCTGGCGCCTCTTCGCTAGGGCCTCTTGTTCGCCTGTGACGTCACCAACTGATTGTTTTGTTATTTTTCAAGCGATAATGAAAAATTTTTTATACTTAATTGTGTTTTGTTTTCAACTGGCGCCAGCCACAACTGTACACACACGCGTACCGGCGACGTACCGTGTTCGTCGTGAATTTCTCGGTCGTCTGATAAAACATACCGAAACGTCAACAACATTCGGTTGGCTTTCTATAGCGCCGCAATATTCGGGCGCTCGGTTTGTTAATGAAAGTCCACGGCGGCCCACTTGAAACTTTGCACCGTGACAAGTGGCTGGTCGGACTGACTGGCGTGGAGGCGTGGCGTGCACAATGGCCGTCTTTCTGGTCGATTGTCGTTTGGCACAAACAACGTGTCAGTCGATATTTAAGTTTTTAATACCCAAATAAATACGGTTTAGGCGAAATTCGTTATTGACTTGACGTCAATTTCGGCGAGCTTTGCGCCTCGACGGGTCACTTCCGAGTGTGGGATTTTCGACGGCCATAGCGGCGGTACGTGCGCGACGTGCGTTGTTAGTCAGCAGAATTGTGGGAAATTGTTGTTGGCTGATTCACTTGGTGTCTTCTAGCGATTAAAGCCGGAAGGCACCACGTGGCTTTCGATCGGAATTTTATTGAAGTCACTTGACGTTTTTAGGGGGTTTGCGAACAATGGTTGCGTTTGTTTGGCATTGGGGCTTACGAATAGATTTGTCTTTCTTTAGAAAAGAAAGGACAAGGTGGGCCACACATAGACTTTCAAAACTTATTTGCAAAGGGTTGACAGGTCTCATTGGCTTTCAGGCAAAGTTTATAACGCTTTGAATTATGTGGATCTGGTACAGAAATATAGGAGCAGAAATCTCAACTGGCATTGATTCAGAACTGCGTGACTGTCAAATGTGTTCTACTGTTCTTAGATTGGTCCATATGTCTCTCGGTTTGTCTCTGACTTGAATTCATGTTGAGAGATGGGAATCATGCACCTATGAGAGACATGGGAAGATATTAAAGACATAGGAATTTCCAAGTCTTCATTGGAATATCTTTGATATTAGAGACATAGATATTTCTAAATTGCAAAGATATTGAAATATGGAATCACTGAATAAGATAACAAGAATTGCTCAGAAATGGATGAAAATGTTTGGCCCAATACTGATCTCTGTGTTCAACTGTTCATTCACAAGTCTGATTCTTCGTCGATCTCTTACTTCATTTGCTTTTCTGCTCTGGTCTGGTTCTTTGTCTCACATTCAGTTTATCTGATTCTCTGCTAAGTCTTCATCTGCTCCTTTGTTCATCCACAAGTCTGATCCTTCGTCTATCAGTTTATCTGGCCCGGTGCTTGCTGTGATTCTAATTTGTTTTTGCACCTGTCTATCTGTTCTGTTCTACTTATGTATATGTTTTTTGTCAATCTATTAGTTCATCAGCTCTTCTATTCATACACACATCTGGTTCTTCGTTTATCTCTCAATTCATCTGCTTCCCTGCTTGCTCTGCATTTGTCTGTTCTTTAGCCTGTTTCTCTACAAATCTATCTAGATGTTTTTTTTATCTGCCTCTGTATTCATCTGCTTCTCTGTTCCTCTACAAATCGAGTCCTTTATCAATCTCACAGTTTATCTGTTCATCTCTTTCTCTGTTCTTTTACCCGCTCATCTGTCAATATGTTCTTTGTCCATCTTCAAATTTATCGATCTCACAGTTTATCTGTTCATCTCTTTCTCTGTTCTTTTATTCACTCTTCTGTCAGTATGTTCTTTTGTCTGTCTCTGGGTTTATCTTCAAATCGAATTTTGTATCGATCTCAAAGTTTATCTGTTCATCTTTTCTGTCAATATGTTCTTTTGTCTGTCTCTGGGTTCATTTGCTTCTCTGTTCATCTACAAGTCGAATCCTTCGTCCATCTCACATCTGCTCGTCACTTTCTATGTTCTTTCATCAGTCTTCTCGCTTATCTGTCAATATGTTCTTTTGCCCGCCTCTTTAATTATGAGCTCCACTGCTCTTCGAACCGTTCTGTTGGACGTCTGGTTCCGTCTCGTTTCTTTGTCTGTTCTTTTGTCTGTCTTTCTGTTCGTTTGCTTCTACGCTTTTCCTATTTATTCATCAGTCTGTCCTTTCTTCAATATATCTCTTTGTTCATGTATCTCGAAGTGAACTGTTCACATCTATTAGGAAAATATGATCTTTTCTGTCTATTTAATACCAGAAAATGAACAATCAGTGGTCTATAAAGTGCCTGAAAGAAGATCACATTCTCTTGTAAGATTTCAAATTATGGCATAAAAAAGAAAAGATAATTAATTAGTTTACCAGCAACTAAACTTTCTGAAGTTCCCCTTCTAGAAATCTTAGATTAGAGGCAAACGATTTTGCACTTTGCAGTTTCTTGCTCTCTTTTTAGTCAAAGGAAAACACAAAATGCTACAAAATTAGTTTTTAATTGTGAGTTTCTAAATTTCAGTTATTCTTGCTTTTTCATAGAAATTCTGCTAGTCATGGCTTAAGATAAAAACAACAACGTTTAGCTAAATAAAAAATATGCCGCAAATAAGTATGCAACACGTAGTCGACGATAAAAATATCGCTGAATGACATACATATCAGTCATATATCTGTCATATATGGACTGAAGGTTGGCGCCTGTTTTCGGTTGTTGTTGTTGTTGATGTCTAATTGTTGAAAAAAATACGCATTTACGTGCAGACAAAATGTTCAAATATTTTTGACTAATAAAGTAAAAATAAAAATTGATCAAATAAAACGATTTGAAAAAAACGAAAGAATAACACCTAAGATCTGTATTTGTTTAGTAAAAAAAAAAACAACACCAAAAAAAATGACAATGAAAAAACAACAAGTAATGGCATTTCAGTCGGTCTTAAACGACTTGGAGATGACTTCTACAAAAGCTACAAACTTTTTGTTTGTGTAACTTTTTTGTGGAGTTATACAGTAAGAGAGATTAAGTGGAGAATAAGTTACAGTAAGAGAAATTTAAAAAAGATATGAATTTACTATGAGTCACATAATGAGTTTCGGGGCAAGTTACATCCACTTCAAGTCATCAATACACCTAAAGGAGAGAATTGGTTTGGTTAGAATGAAAAGATTCGATTTTCGTATAACTAATAATATTATATGGCAACTCTGCCAAAAAGTGGGTGTAACATGCTCGTTTCGGCAGAAATTGCTAGCTTTGGTTATACGCCAAATTTTATTTCAATATCTCAAATTCCATTGTTAACATTTATTTAGTGGTTGACGGACAGACAGACGAACGGACAAGAGTATACCTTTCCATATCAGCCACGCCCTCTTCTGACCGTTAAAGCTCGATGCCAATACGTGTACATATCCGTGAGATAATAAAATCTAAAAAATTTGTAGCATGCAATTTTTTGCTTCCTGCTTTCTTAAATACCAGCGCCTCGCTACGGTGATATCATGCGTACGTCTATATATATATATGTACATATACATACATATATTTAGAAGTGGGTGCCTATGATTTTGATGTTTTTGTTGTTATTACACTTTTTTATCATGTTTTTGCTGATAAAAATGAACGCGACAATGTACCCGCTCGGCTCGTCATTGCTTAATTCACTTCACAAAACGACGAGTACTGGCTGATCGTTGTTCTTGTTCTTGTTGTTGTTGCTTTTCAAAGAATGCGCCATTGGTATTTGCGTAAATGTGATCGCATTACGCAGCGCTTAAGCACATTTACACTTCTTTTTCAAAATGAAATAAATAAATAAAAAAATACAAAAACGAAAAATCAACAAGAAATGAAATATGAAAACTGTATGGAATACAAAAAAGCACCATCAACAACAACAACAACAACAAAACACATTGGCAGCAAGCAGAAAAAATAACAATAATAAAGATTAAACTTGTTGACAATAACAAGTACAAAGTCAAGCCCTTAACCCAGGCAATACCAATTCAGAAAATTACGTACGTACGTATGTACACACATTTCAATGATTTTTGCGCACATTGCGTAGTTGTGGCGTTTTAAAACATTACGTTTTTTTAAACGCCTACAAAGGAAATTTGTACACTATTGTTGTTGATTTTAGGTTAGTTTGAAAATTAGTCGAAATTTCTTGACCACAAACTTTTTGAAATAGCTGCGGCACTTTCCTCTCAACTATTGACAATAATTGCTTTAGCACTGTCAACTGATCGGCCATTGCTCGACGACCAACAGTTCCTCCCTCTGTCGGCGGGGTCAATGCTTTCATGGAGCCACGCATAATTACAGTTATCAATGCTTTCATTTTATGTAATTCTCATCGATGCGCCGAACCTCGTGGCTGCTATTGGCTGCGATCTCCACTCGATCAGGCGCGATCACCATTGGCTGACATGTAGTCGACGCTTGGCTGCCAATACAAGTCTTATCGCTATGCTCGAGCTTGTTGGAAAAATGTATTTACTTGTATTTTGTATGACGATTTACATTCAATAAAAACCGATTTGCAGTTATGCCATTATGAAGCGTGGCAAAGTGATCGCATGTGATCTTCAAGCCTGTTGTTTAAATCGCTAAACACTGCCGGTCACGCAGCTCCTAACATTTAATATTGTCAATAATATTGTATTGTGTTTGTCCATTTATGTGTTTATATGTACGGATGGCAACCCTGACCATCCCGAAGGGAGCTTGCGCGGCCGGCAGGCACTCGAAGTATGAACTCCGGTACGAACGAACGGTCAACGAATTCCCCGCGATCAGTTTAAAAACTAAAACTTACTCTCTAAAACATTTAACAAACATTCAACAATTAATAAAACTTTACACAAAAACCCGACACAAAACATTTACGCCTTTTATTTAAATACGTTTGCGTGGACATAGCTCTACTGAGTTTATTCACCTGTAGTCAACGAGCGAGCGACGAAAGAAGAACTTTGGGAGGCAAGACGAAGATTTTATTAAGGTGTCATAGCTGCTCCAGGAGGAAGCTCCAGGAAGACAGGGAGAACAGGGAGACCGTGTCTTCGGTGGAAGAATCAAGTTGAGGATCTTTTGGTTTGACCAACTAGAGAACAGTGTTGCCAGATCAGGAGATTTCCACCTAGATTTAGGAGATTCTTGGCCTTTTAGGAGAATTTTTAAAAGGAAGAATCGTTTAGGAGAAAGTTTAGGAGATTTTGATTGTGATACATTTGATATTATTAGTTGCAATGAAGCTTCAAAGTGCATAATTTATGCAATGAATAAAGGATGTTTACAAAAGCGAATTTCATATCGATCTCAAGTTTATAAGTTTTGTTTGTGTTAAGTTGTTATTAAGGCGAAGCTGAATGAATATATAAATATATTTTTATTTTTTTATAAGAAATTTAATTTCTTAATTTGTAATGACAAAACTTGAAAAAAAAATTCAGGAGATTTTTTTAATTTTTGGGGAAATTTCATTTCTTTTCTAAGATTTAAGAGAAAGGTAGGTATTCATGTGTCCTTGATTCGGCAAAGATCCAAATTAATAGATTGACCCAGTTGACTAGAGCTGGTTTCCAATTAGTGCAAGGGGAGTATATACAAAAATCTTAGATATAATATTTACTGAAGTATCACTTTACTAAAGCTTACTTTAGCTAAAGTACGAGTAAGCATTTTTGAATTTCCGTCCCGCTTCGACCGGAGATCTTCATTAGGCTGGGCAAGAACACCCAAACAGAGTCACTAAGGCTTAAGGAAAGAACCAGGAATTCAAAACACTGGTCTTATGTCTTGGGTCTGAGGCAATCGAAAACCTTCTTCAAAGTTTATATCTCCTAATGGAGTAAAGAATGCCTCAGACTGAGGAAACATCAACTTAGATAAATCACCGGGCTTCTAAGTGGCCACTGAAGACTGAGGAGACATATGCATATAATGGGTTTAGAATAGGTTAACATCTGTAGACTCTGTGGAATAGCAAAAGAGACTCCAGAACACATGATACTGCACTGTGATACGGTATGTCGCAGCAGGAGGCAATACCTGGGACAGTACTGGCTTGGAAAAGAGAATATGAATCACCTAAGCTCCCGTCAGTTACTAGGCTTCATACGGTCGGCGGGCCTAGGGAATATTCTCTAACAGCTTTTAGGGGGCCCAATAGATTCAAGTATGATCTCAGTATATATAACCCTAATAAACACACACACTCGACTTTGGAAGTTTCCTAAAAGCATTTAGCACCGATCTTTTACACCAATTCTGCCATTGAACTGTCAAACTGAGCTTTTCTGAAACATACTATACTCGTCTTTGGATATTCTCTTCCTTTTTGAGCATTTTTCTTAATATTGATTATTCATGACTGATCATTCCGGTCTCCCAAAACCACTGATCTTTTTCAGCAATTATGCAGTTCAACTGTCTAAATTGCCCTTTTTAAAGCTCACTAGACTTTTGTTGTACATTGTTTCTTCCTCTTTTTGACCTGTGATCCCTTCCTGATCTTTTTAGTTCACTGAAAGTCTCTTAGGAGTATTAAGCACCGATCATTCATATAAATTTTGTTACTTAACTCTAATTGAGCTTTTCTTACCTTCGACTTCTGTTTTTTACTTCTTTTCAATGTCTTATGTCTCTTTGATCTCTCTAGTTCACTGAAGGTATCTGAACTGGGATCTCTCAAGGGATCTGTGATCTCTTTCTGATTTTTCTAGTTCACTAAAAGTCTTTTAAGAGCATATAGCACCGATATTTCACATCAATTCTGTCAGTTAACAGTAAAACTGAACTTTTCTGAACCACAGAAGTCGAACTGTTGTTGACTTCTTTTCGATGCCTTATCTTTGATCTTTCTAGTTCACTGAAGGTCACTGAACAGGGATCTCTCAAGGGATCTGTGATCTCTTTCTGATCTTTCTAGTTCACTGAAAGTCTCTCAGGAGCATTTAGCGATCTTTCACATCAATTCTATCACTTAACAATGTAACTGAGCTTTTCTGAACCACAGAAGTCGAATTGTCGTTTACTTTATTTCGGTCTCTTATCTTTCTGGTTCACTGAAAGTCTCTGAAAAGGTATCTCTCAAGGGATCTGTGATCTCTCTCTGATTTTTCTAGTTCACTAAAAATCTCTCAACAGTATTTAGCATCGTATTTAGTCTAACTTATCTCATCCTTTTTAGAGTTTGGACTTTTCGACTTCTTTACTTCAGCTCCAGAGAATTTTTCTGGATTTGGCAAGTATACCTTTTGATGCAAAATTAGTGCCTATTTCCCAAGATGTGACTTCTAGAATAAGAAGAAAATATTTCTTGGCGCCATACAAATAATTTATTGACTATTTTCCTGACTTTTGAAAAGGTTATTGCTAACCGGTCTGAATGACATTCGCTGCTCTATAACTTGAACGGCACTTAATACATTTTACATTTTATTCTGTACAAATCTTTTGACCCATCCATGGCTGTGTCAGTGCTAACGCGCCAATGACTGGTCAACAGTCAACCACCACAAAAAACAAAAAATGTTCGTATTGCTGGCAACTTGATGTACTTCTTCGCAGCTAAGTATTTCTCCTACATAAAAATTATTTTGTACTTATTTTGCGTAGACGCGATTGTGATGATGGCGAGCGCTTCTCGCCGCGCTATCTGTGACCATGTTGATTTCATCGTCGGGCCATTGTCACGTGCACGACCAAATATGACAACAAATGCCAAATGGCATTCATACAACAATAAACAAAATCCACACGGCAATAGGTGAGTAGCATTTCGAGTTAATTGAAAGCGGCCGCGTGCGCGGTGAAAAGCGGCTGGTGGCTGCACTATGAGCGCGAACTGACAAACAAACAAAAAAATAGAAAAACAAAAATACCTTACAAGGCCGTTAATTGGCGCAACAAAGGCCAATAAACGGCAGAAGCGAAGGCTCGACGCAGCCGTAAATCATAAATGCCAATTGATCGTTGGCATTGTTGGCCATTTGGCATTTGTGCTGATGGCTTTTAATTTCTTGTAGTTTTCTATTTTTTTTTTTGTTGTGGTTTAGTTATCGGTTGTCAGCTTATGAAACGGCAACAAACTATTGGAAAATGCTGTGGTGAAAGATGGTCGAAAAGTCAATAAAATTCAAAAGCGGGTTCAAAGTACTTTGAAGCGTGCAACGCGTGTCACAAATAATGATTGTTTGTTGTTGGTGTGACTAATGCTAATGCTGTTTTTTTTTTGTAGAAATAACCACAAAAAGATGGCATTAAAAAGCAGCATTTCAACAACAACGAACATATAAATTGCGAAGGGGCAAGAAAAAATTTGTTCATGAGTTTCTTATTTGTTAATTTTTTCAGTGTTTTTGTTGTTGTTGTAATTTGTTGAAGCAAAAACAAAATGAGAAAATTATGATGAAGTGTTGATAAAAACACACATACTTAATTTTCAGTGAACAGATAATAAACACAAAATTACTGAAATATTATAAATTTTTAATTTAATTTTTTTAAGATTGCTAAGATTGATTTCCTTATTGTGTGGTTTATTATTATTATTATTATTATTTTGGACAGAGTATGTGGCCTTGTGAATTCTCTTTTCAAGTGGTTTGTAATAAATGTAGAACACAAAAATAAAAGTGCGCAACAAAGGCTGATAATCGAAAAAAGATTGGAGAATTAAAAAATATTAAAAATATTACAAACAAATTAAAGTAATACAAAGTTTGGGACTATTGATAACGTTCTACGAATGCGATCTAGTTTGCTTTGCAGCAAACTTCTAAATAACTTTGTGACGCCATGTCACACATTTTTTTTTTTTATCATAGCAACTTATAAGTCGCTTTTGCATATTTAGAAATGCATTTTGAATTAATTTTAAATTTTATAGCTAACTTCTAAATAACTTTGTGACACTTTGTCACAAATATTTTTTTTATTGCAGCTAATGAAACTTGAGTCAAGTATTAACTTCTACACAAAAGCATTTTCCTTTATTTTATGCAGCTAAAAGCATTGTGACATTATGTCAAAAATCTATTTTCTTACTGTTCTCTCTCTCTCTCTGTACTGTCTCTTCTTAAAACAAATTTGGGATCATTTTTAACAGTAATCTTCCTAACAAATTTGTGACACTATGTCACAAACATATTTTCTCAATGCAGCTAACTAAACCTTTTAATTTTCTTTAAAGTTAAGTTCTAAATAACTTTCTGACACTGTCACAGAAAACTTTTCTCATAGCAGCTAAGTCAACTTCGATCAAGTTATTGTTCAGAAATGCATTTGGGGCAATGTTTAACAGTAAACTTCTTCTAAACTTCTTCAAAAACTTTGTGACACTATGTCGCAAACATATTTTCTCATTAAATTAAATCTAAATCTAATTCAAGTAATACGTCTTGCTCATTTGGAAAAATGTTAACAGTTGGCTTCATAACAACTCTGTGTCACTATGTCACAAATAAAATTTTTTTTTTAATGTTGCTACCTGAGTCAAGTAATGGTTTTTGCATATTTAGAAACGCATTGGGGATACTATTCCTACATTTAGCATCCCAACAGCCTTATGACACTATGTCACAAACATATTTTCTCATTGCAGCTAATTAAATTTAAGTAGCGCAGTCACTTTTGCACATTTCGAAAAGTAATTCCGTATATTTTCTGCAGCTAACTGCTACATAACTTTGTGACACTATGACACAGAAATATTTTCTTATTGTAGCCAGTCAAACTTGAGTCAAGCAGTCACGTGTGTACATTTAGAAACGCATTTGGGATAATTTTTTGCAGTTAGCTTCATTTAGTTAGAGAAGTTCTCTAAAACGTCGAAACTTTATGTTGCCTAAAGCTCATCTTAGGCTTAGGTTCCTGCATCGAGTCATGTGTTCAATTGTAAGCATTTGTAGGCATTAACAATTTTGTGACACCATGTCACAAAAATTCTTTTTCCACCAAAACCACTTCAAATTGCATGCAATTCTTTTCCACTCACTCAAAAGTATTTTTGCCGATGTACACCTATTTTGTGACACTATGTCACAAACCCATATTACTCAATGAAAATCATAACTTCTGTTGAACTATCGCATTTATTACATGCGTCAGCATCAATCAAATAGCTTCCACAGTTTCTTTGCTTGTCTGCTTACCTGCAAAAAGAAGAAACAAAAACAACAGTCAGAAAAAAATCATGATTATCAAAACAATAACGGCAGCAAAATATTAAATGTAAGCAATTTAATAAGCACACCTCCCAATAAACCCAGCCATTGTTAATTTTGCCTACGCAATGCAATAATAACAATAACCACAACACAATACAACAACAACAACAACAGCAGCATCTTTTCCTTTCTTATCTCCTTATATGAGATTTTGTGCCACATGGCAACAGTGTTGCCAGCACTATTGCAGCAGCAACGGTACGCAGAAAAAATATGCCAATAACAATAAGAATAGCAACAAAAACAACAATAACTTCATATTGTATTATGCACGCAGCCATTTGAGTCAAAAGCTGAGCCGGAATCATGTGGTAGGTGTGGTGGTGTTTAGTCAACTTGATGGCCATTGTTGTTGTTGTTATTGTTTTTTTTATTGTACTGCTACGGTTTGCATTGCGGAGCTGCCAAAACGATTTGCAACAACGCTTCTCAGTGCTTACTGCATTTTGCAATGGCTTGGCAAATATTTTGCCATGGTTTGCCAAACTGTGACGAGGGAATTTTAATTAGACGATTTTGAATTTTTTATTATAAAAATTTTACATTTAATTAATCAAATGGGGAGAGCATTTAAGAATATTTTGAATGCCTTTCTTTTTTTGTAAATGTTGTGTAAGAGGTAATCAAAATTAAAGCTTTAAGGATTATAATAATGAGTGAGAAAATAAGAAAATTTGTTGAATTGTCAACACTAAATGTAACACTGTGAAAATATTCCTGGATTTCCAAGAAAAGAACCTAGAAAATGGTTACACATCGAAAAAAAATGCGTTAAGTTTGAATCTTAAAATCGACTGTAAGAAAAAACCATAGAATATGAATGTTCGAGATACATTTTTCTTACTCGTTTGAGTGCTGAAAATCCTGTGTGCTATTAAGAAAACTGAGAGAGAAATGATTCTCAATGAATGATTCTCACAGAAATTAGATCAAATCGAAATAATCAAATTCGCCTAGAAATCAATTACATGCAGATTTCAAAAAAGTCTCAAATTCCATTGAGCACAGCAGATCATTGAGAACAGCTTCTACGAATATAAATGTGGGCAAATGTGAGCATCTAAATGCTCAAAGAAAAAAAGAAAAACTCAGGACATCTGCCCACTAAGTGTCTCACTGTCTAAGCATCTTCAAGATATTGTTTAGAAGTTTTAATCTCGCAGAGATTTAGTTCGAAAATTGGTTCTCAATGATACCAGAAATGGATGGAGATGAAATCTACAAAATTCGTAAAAGGTTTTTAGAAAAATCTGAATCAAATGACTTAGTGGCACTACAGCTTCTAAATCTGAGCAAAGCTAAGCTTCTAAGTCAGTGAAGACCATTTTGTTACTCGTGGAGGAGGAAAATTATGATCACTGTTCGAAATGCTTCCAAAGATGGGGAGAAAAAGTTAAGCCAACTGTTCACTAAGTGTGTCGATGTCTAAGTATCTTCGAGACATAGCTAAGAACTTTTACTCTCAAAGAGATTTATTCAAGTGACTTGAGGTCGAAAGTTTGCATGTCCTATTGTTATTGCATCAGCCATATTAGACTTTTCTAGTCTCAGCTCAGAACCTTTCCGGCACCTCTACTCAACATTTTAGGCTTTTAAGATTAATCTTGGAAGATCTGCAATTGGTTGCGTCCTCTTATTTTATCAGATGTTACTGACCATTTTTTCTACAGAGGAACTACTGATGCCGTAAATAGGTTTCGGTCCGTAGAAGCCACTGTCAGACCCCTTTTGGCCAGAACGTCCGGGAACTCATTCTGATCCTCCACAGGCAACTCTTTGAGTTTCCTAGCACATTTTTAGAATTTATTTTTTGAGCTTCAACTGAACTTAGGTGAATTTATAGCGGCTTAAGAATTAAGAATTGTATTCTTTTTTCAAACAAAATTTAATTCAAAGAATTGACTATTGACTGATGGAATAATTTGCGTTGGTTTAAGAATTAAAAACTGTTTTTGTCGCACAGAATTTCATTCACACAATTGACTCTAAGTTTTCTGGTAATTTTGAGGTCTTTAAAATGTGTAAATTTACAAAATTTTCAAAAATGTTTTTTTTCTGAAATAGACTCCAGGGGGTCTTAAGAATATCCCCCTCAAGTGGTTTTTAATTCTGATGAGCCGTTCCCCTGCAGCAGCGCTTTATTGATGGTCAATTCGTTCCGCCTGACATCGGTAACGCAAAGTTTAAACCGAATTATTTCGAAACACTGGTTTTTGATTATGGAAGTAGAATAACTCGGCAAGTTTTAGTCCCACTGATCTAAAATTTGGGCAGCAACTTTTTGAAACATAGAACTTCTAAACTAAGTAAAAATTTCATTGTTTTTGGCGAAATCCGCGGCGCCATTTTCTGGAAATTAAGAAAAAAAAGGTAATTTTTTCGGTTGGAGCGTATTTTTGTATTTTCGAGAAAATATTTTTTTTTGTTAGTTCATTTAGAAGGTACATATATTTTCTCATAATAACTAATACTTAGCAATATATTTTCAGATGATTTTTGAGGCGCCGGCACAACTTCTACTACAATTTGGGCCCAACGTTGGACCCCTACCACCGCCGCCATTTTGAGCACGCAAAAAAAAAAAAATTTTTTTTTGCACTGCTACCTTTTAATAAAAGAATTAAAAAAAATTGTACATTGCATTAATTTTTTCCGGCGTATGCGCGATTCCAAAAATATATCGTTTACACGTATTGACCCCCTTAAACTTCACTGAATAAAGAAAACCATTTATAGAATTCATTAACTCATTAGCGATCAGGACATATCTGTCATGCAATTCTTATTTTTTTAATAGTAAAAATTAAACTTAGTCAAATGTTCATTAGAACACTTATGTCCCAATAGTAGTTAAGTTTGCTTATTGCTCATCTTTGCATTCAGGCAACTGTCAAAGCGAATGTGTCGATAGGACAACAAGAGCAAGAAGAAATGCCTTCCTGTCTTCAGACAATGAGCTCACGTGTCTTGGACACTTAGCACCAATTAAAAACCCAGTCATAAAAAAGTAAAGTTTATTTTATTTGTTGCTAGTCTCTCAAACTCAAACTCGCTCTGCTCTGACTTTTACTCAATGCATTGACCTCTAAACCAAATTGGCCAAAACAAAAAATAGAGTCTCCTAAGGAAATAAAATTGACCGATCTTCCAGCTCATAGCTACAGCAACTTTCACATTTTTGCGCTTTCTGCTGTTGGTGTTCGTTACCATTATTAAAGTTGTATGCCTTTATCATGCCGACAACAAAGTAACTACAACTACAACAACAACGCACTGATAAGTTGAAAGTGACTCAAACTGTATAAAAAATGACAAAAGGAAAGCGAACCGAAATAAATAATATGAAGAAATGAGCAACAATTCGATGCTGAGGCGAGGCATTAAAAATACACAAAACGCGCCTGTCATGCCATGGTACGCACGGGGGCGACATACACACTTACGACAAAAACAACAACAACAACAGCCCATCCATATGCCGAGTGCGCGTAAGCGTAGGAAAACGCTTATCTGTTCCATGCGATCCCCACGCAGCCTCCTTCGTCAGTTGCACTTTGTACTGTTGTGTGGCAGCAGCAGCCGCCACAATAACAACAACAACAGCAACAACATGCCAACACCACCCCACCGCATGGGATGCACTGCCTTGCTGCAACAACAACAACTCCAACGCTGACTGGCGCTGGTACAAAGCATATGTAAATATTTGCCATTTATTGTTGTTATTTTTAATGCACACGCACACACACACACAATCACATGTGAAGAGCAACTCATACACATTCTTACATTTTGCAATCATTCGCAGTTCCTGTTTATGCTCGTTTCACGCTTTTTCGAAATGACAGCACATGCAGTCGCAACACCTGAAGCAACAACAGTGGCCGTGACAGCGACAGCAGTGGCAACACTGGCAACATTACTCACAAATTGTGGGAAATTCCATGGAAATTTTTTTACATGTGATATTAAGCACTTGAAAAAATACCAAACAACAAAAACAAATAGCACATCATTTACATCCAACATTCGAGGACAGTTCATTGATTTCAATTTTATTTAATTTTTTTTTTTAGCCAACACATATTGTGGAAATACTTGCAAATTAAAATTTAAAAATTATGTCTGCACATGAAAGTTCAGTCCATCAGTGAAACTTGCTGCTCGCTAATTAAGTCGCAGCTGTCAAAGCGATGACCGCAAAATTGTTTCATACACAATTTTAAAAATTTTCCAACTTATTTAAACTTTTTAATGAGTAGGTTTTTCCGCTTCTTGTTGGCGCATATCCTTATTAGCAAATACATTTTTTTATATTCTTTACCTTTCCTATAAAATTCTGCAAATGTCAAAAGATATCTGCGCTCACGCCAACACAAAGTGGCGCGTTATTTTAAATGCCAAGTCGAGAGATAATATTTTCATAGAAACACGCCTGAAGTCTGTTTGTTTGAAACGAGAAGTGGAGGCCAAAACATTTCGCAAGGCAATAAATAAATTTCTATTTTTCATCAACCTACATCGATGATAAAAAAAGCAAACAAGTGGGAATTTCCTTGAAACGATTCAACAATGGTTTATTTCAAGGAATGTTCAAGGAAAATAGGAGCTTGTGTAACCACAGGTGTAACGAGACGAAAGATACCTCAAGCGACAGATATTTTTGAAGAGGTAGAGACCGCTAAAGGCGCAGAGAAGTCTGAGCGAACAGAGATTTTTGAGGCAATAAATATGTTTTAAAGGACAGAGACGCTTAAAGGAACATCGATGTCTTAAGGAACAGACGCCCTTCAAGAGGCAGAGACGTTTTAACAGATAGAAAATCCAAAATGGAGAGAGATGACTGAAGTTATGCAGACTCTGAAAAGGCCAAAGATACATGAAGCGTCAGGGATGCCTGAAGCAATAGAGGCACCTAAAAATTCTTTTGAAAAGAGACTGCACCTCCTGCGCTAACTTTGAATAGATGTAAAGGCTAGAAGACATGGTTTTGAAGGAAAAAGAAACAAAGGAACAGAGATATCTGAAACGACAAAAACGCTTAGAAGAACGAATACAATTGAAAGAACGAAAACGCCTGAATTAATAGCGATGCCTAAAGAAGTCTTTAAGTCCTTAAGGGTCAGAGATGTTTATAGTGAAATATATGACTCAAGTAACATAGATATCTAAAGAGACACAGAGTCTTTAAAGGTCAGAGAAGTCTGAAGTGAAAGACAGGACTAAGGTAACACACATGCCTGAGGCGACAGATACACCTAAACAAAATTTCAATAACAGCCAACCTGAACAATTGCGTTGGTTCTGAAAGAATGCATAAGTTAGAAAACAGGGTTTGGAAGGAAGAAACAACCGGAACGTCTGAAGAGACAAGATAATCTTACTTCTGTACGCCTTGTGTAAATGTATTTAGCTCGTTATTTACCCACTCCGTAGGCAGTTTTCCTGTACTTTGTCTTTAACGTTGGATAACCAACCATTCTTCCCACTACAGCCTCACAACTTGCTCATTATAATAATTAGCTTGAAGCTACAAAGGTTTCTTTAGCCATAAAAATGCTTAGGATAGAAATATTTCAACTAACAGAATAGCTTAAACGGACAGAAACTAAGAAAACAAACACAGGGACATCTGAAATGAAAACGATATCTTAGGAGACAAAGAAGTTTTGAAGTACCGACACGTCTTAAAGAACGACGACGACTAAAAGCACAAATATGCCTAAACAGACAGAGATACTTGTAGCGACAGAGACCCCTGAAGAGATAGAGGAAGGAACCTTCGAAGGAAGAAGTGCCTGAAGCAACACCTGCAGTGACCAATACGCCTACAAGAACGAATACACCTGAAGGGACAGAGACGTCTAAATAGACACAGATACTTGTAGTGATAGAGACACCAGAAGAAATATAGACATAAAAAGGAACTGAAATGCCTTAAGAGATAGAGGCAACTGTCGCAAGAGCAATGGTTAATGGACAGATACGCTTAAAGTGATGATGATGCTATCAACGAGAAGAATTCTTGACAGAACGCAGACGCTTGAAAAGACAGAAACCCCTAAACACCTGAAATGGAAACGATACCTTAAGAGACAAGGATGCTTTGAAGTGCCGATACGCCTTAAAGAACGACTACGACTAAAGCGACAGATATGCCTAAACAGACAGAGATACCTGTAGACGCATGAAGGAAATGAGGTGCTTTAAAGGAAAGGAGTACCTGAAGTAAAAGAAACGGTTAAAATGACTGAAACGCTTAAGGAACAGCGACGCTTAAAATGAAAGGGAAATCTTAAGAGACAGATACACTAAAATAAAAGTGACACCTTAAGCTACGTACATAGATTCTTTAACAGACGGATGCATTAAAGGGACAGATATACTGAATGTAGAAGATATACTTGAAGGGCAGGCACCACAAAGACGAGAATCCAGACGGATCCCTGAGGTCATGATGTACAGAGATGTCCAAAGCAGACACACTAAGGAACATAGACCAAAAGGAATAGAGGATGCCTGAAGGAACACACAGAAATGGCGGACTGAATAGAGATGGTTAAAGGTAAACTGACTTTTGACGGTACGGGATAATACTAACTATCTAAGGCCACAGACATGCCTGCAGAAAGAAGATGCTAAGCTTGGAGCGATACACCTCAATATACGAAGTTGCCTATAGAGAGACACGCATAGTGACAGAGATGTCTGAGGTGATGATGTACAGAGACGTTTAAAGAACGTAGAAGAAAGAACAGATACCAAAGGGAATCGAGGATGCCTGAAAGAATACACACTGAAATGGCTGAATAGATAGAGATGGCTGAAGACAAAGAACGTTGAAGAAAGAACAGAGAAGAAAGAACAGAGACTAAAGGGAATAGAGGGTGCCTGAAGGAACACATACAGAAAGGGCTGAATAGATAGATATGGTTGAAGAAAAACAAAGGTATGACAGATACTCATACACTTCATGGGCACCTAAAGTTACAGAGACCTCTACAGAAAGGACATGGAAGGACACAGGTTCTTTAATAGACGGAGACACTCGAAACGATAGAAGTGTCTGAGGTGACGATGGAGACACACTCGAAGCGACAGCGATGCCTGAGTTTACGATGGACTAACACTTGAAGCGACAAAAATGTCTGAGGTGACGATGAACAAATACTCGAACAGAAAGGATATGCTTAGCTCGAAAAGACACAGGTGCGTTGATAGACAGAGACACCCGCAATAGAGGTGTCTGAGGTGGCGATGGAGAGACACTCAAAGCAACAGCCTGAGTTGAGGTCACGATGTACGGAGACGTCTAAAAAGTAAGATGAAGAATGGTAGATGAAATTGCAGAGACATTTCAAACAATAGAGAAGCGCTTAGACTTAGAAGAAATACACCTAAAGGAGAAGATACACCATGCCATGCTTATTAATGGGTTCGGAAATGCTTAAAAATATTTTTAGGTCAGCTTGTCAGGCAGACCAAAAAAGTTCAATTACCAAATATTCAAGATGAACTTTTTAACGACCTGGGTGGTAGCGTAAAGACCCCTTCAGCTTCGGCTAGAAAACAACTAATGTGAGGGCATTCAGCGTTGTTCTAACACATCAGAGTGTTAAATTTAGAGTGCGTTTTGAACGGTTTTCTGGTGCGAGGCAGCATTTAGAGACAAGTGTCAGTTGTAAAAGTAGCGCTTCGGGCGCCGTCAGCAGATTGTGGTCAGCCGCTAATGAGGTTACAACGAAAATCGTTACTTGCCATTATTGCTGAGCCTCAAACGAGAACCCGGCGGCATGGCGTCAGCAAAGTGCTGCGACGATCGGTAAAAATATTTGAATTCTTAAAGGGCAATTTGTGTACATTTGGACCAGTTGTGGGCTATAATTTAAATTTTGCGCTTGTTTATCACCTCGCCTGGCGTGGAAGAGCATGAAAGAGAAAAAGGCGCACACACACACAAACACACTTTAACATAAAGAATCAGACGTGCCAGACTGGAGTCGATAACGTTGCGCATAGTTAGTGAAATATGAAAAGTACAGCAGCGAAAAGAAAGGAATGCGCATGCGCAGCGTCCGCGTGCGCGGCAAACAGTGCCAATGGAAAACAAAAGCCAAACACGGCCGCGGCGCGACCAGCCAACAAACAAACAAACAAACGTTGACCAAGATGAATGTCTGCGTTGGACCGACTGCGACTGCGACTGCGACTGCGGCAAGGAGTCTGTCTGGGCAGCGGCAAGGGAAGCGCGGCAGATGCTGCACTGAAATCTGCGCGCCAACACACAAAAGTCAAAGCCCCGCTCAAGTGCCGAGCGCAGAGCAGCCAAACCATTGACCGATCGAACGCTGTTGTTGTGATGATGTATTTGCTGTTTTGTTGTGGTGGTGCGGGGCGTTGTTGTTGTTGTTGCAGTTGTTGTATTGCACATACAGTGGGGGCATGCAGCATGGCTTGTTGGCGCAGCTTGCTGACTGAAGAAAGTGCACGCGGCCGTCGTCGTCGTCGTCGCTGCCGCCGGTTCTGGCCTAAGACGTTGCGCGCGTCTTGTCTGCCGCAAAAGTTGTTTATCATCCTTGGCTTGTTTTTTCCACATTTCGTTTCGTTGGCTTTTTTGCGGCGACTTCTAGTGTGTGCGCTCTCAATTGCACCTCCATGTGTGTTGTTGCTGTCTCTTTCGTGCTAAAGTTGCTGGCAGGCTGGCGCGCTGTTGGTTAGTGCTGTAGTTGTTATTGTTATTGTTGATATTGTGCAAGCTGTCGCTGTAACTGTTTGTTGTTGTTATTGTTGTTGTTTCGCTGCTTGTTATGGCCGTTTTGGTTTCTTCATCTGCAATGGAATGTGGCAACACCACTTTGTGAGCCCTTCTTGTGTTGCCGTTTTGTTTTTGTTTTTTTGTTATTTATATTTATTTGAATTTATTGTTGTTGCTGTATTTGAGGTCTCTGGCTGCTTGTTGTTGTTGTTTGTTTGTTGTTCGCATTTGCTTTACTATTGCAATACATTGTCACATTTCTTTAGCATTTTCTTTACATATATTTTTATTTATTTATTTATGTAGAATTTTTTATTTCATTTTTAATTTTTATATTTTTTCCTATTTTTTAGTTAAATATTTTTTATATATATATTTGATCTCTTATTTGTCTATTCCATTTTCCCCCCCAGCCATTTCCTTTCCAGTTAAATTTTCAACTCTTAACCCGTTTTTGTAACAAGTCGCTGTTTTTTGTTGCTTTATTGCCAATTTCGTGTCGCCTTTCTTTGGTTTTTGCTTCAATCTCTTGCAGTGGTGGGCGTTGTGAATCTAATGGCTGAAATTGTTAATGAAGATGATGATTTCTATTTGATTACAATTTGGCGTTTACGACGCGAATTTATGGCTGGCGGCTGCGCTTCAACATCCAACGCGTCCAGCGCCGCAGGCTGCCGTCTTCGGCGTTTCGTGGCACAGTGAAATTCTATTTTTACCGGCAAACGTGCGCTTTCGTGGTGCACGTTAATGTTCGAACTGGCAGTTGTTTTATTTCGTCGTCGTCGTCGTCGTTGTTGTTCTCGTTGTTTATAGTATTTGTTGTTTTGCGGGCGTCTTTTGCATATGAAGTGAATTTATTTTTAGCCACGCTTGGCATTGGCAATTGCCGGAAAGTATGTGGTTATGGGATTTTAACAACCTGAAGAAAGTAATTTGCATATAAATTATTTGCGGCGAATCGCAGCGATGGATGAATTGTGGAAAAGGTTGTGTTTATTGCCGAAAATTGCCGATGCGATAAGCGGCGTGTTTGGAATTTTAATTTAATTGTGAGAAGGCATTAACCTGCATTTAGATAATTTGTGATGCTCAAAGTGGCTGCAAAGTGAGGTCCAGGCAATGCGACGAATGCTTTGTCACAACTTGCATTCAAATTCTCGGACATTGGTTTTGCAAGATGACCTTTCTAGATGAAGTAAAGTCCAGTTTCAATGGCATTAAGTTTAAAGATGGCAGATCCTTGAGGTTCTTTTTTGGATGAAGTACAGTTTAATTTCAATTTAATTAAAGATAACAGATCCTTGAGGATCCTTGTCAGAACTTGCATTCAAATTTTCGGACATTGGTTTTGCAAGATGACCTTTCTAGATGAAGTAAAGTCCAGTTTCAATGATATTCGATTTAAAGATGAGAAATCTTTGAGATCCTTTTCTGGATGAAGTACAGTCCAGTTTCAATGGCATTAAGTTTAAAGATGGCAGATCCTTGAGGCCCTTTTCTGGATGAAGTACAGTCCGGTTTCAATGGATTTGGATTTGAATATCAGACAGATCCTTGAGGTTCTTTTTTGGATGCAGTACAGTTTAGTTTCAATGGAATTAAAGACAACAGATCCTTGAGGATCCTTGTCAGAACTTGCATTCAAATTCTCAAGCATTGGTTTGGCAGATGCTTTAGGTCCTTTTGTGAATGAAGTATAGTAAAGTTTCAATGGCATTAAAGATAACAGATCCTTGAGGATCCTTGTTAGAACTTGCATTCAAATTCTCTGGCATTGGTTTTAAAAATGGCAGATGCTTTAGGTCCCTTTGTGAATGAAGTATAGTACAGTTTCAATGGATTTGGATTATAAGAACACACAGATCCTTGAGGTCCTTTTCTGGATGAAGTACAGTCCAATTTCAATGCTATTAAAGATGACAGATCCTAGAGGATTCTTGTTAGAACTTGCATTCAAATTCTCTGGCATTGATTTTTAAAGATGGCAGATCCTTGAGGTCCTTTTCTGGAGGAAGTACAGTCCGGTTTCAATGGATTTGGATTTAAATATCAGACAGATCCTTGAGGTTCTTTTCTGGATGAAGTACAGTCCAGTTTCAAAGGCATTGGATTTAAAGGTGGCAGGTCCTTGAGGTCCTGTCCCTAATCCTTGAGGTTCCTGGTTTTGAAAGACGACGCATCATTCAGGTTCTTTTGTAGATAAAGTACAGTGAACTCTGGATCGTTATTTTTTTAATTAAAGATGAAGATTTCATTGTCTTGACTGACTGATTCATTATCGCTCAACAAAAACCGCGGAAGCTATAAACATTAAATTTGAACTGGAGCTCCACTTTTGAAAATTAACCTCCGCTAAGAATGGATTTTTTAAAATTCGAGGTCGAAATGGGCCAAACATGGGTTAAGGTGTTGTCTGAAGAAACATGATTTAATGGGTCCATTGTTTTCGAAATGGGTGAAAATACTCCAAATCAAAAACAAATATTTTTCAGTTTTTCGAGAATCAAAATCTGACAGGTCACTACTGGGTTAAAAGTTTATATGAAGAAACATGATTTATTGGGTCGTTTGACTTCAAGTATGGTGAGAACACTTAAAATACAAAATAATTTGACACATATTTTTCAGTTTTTCGAAAATCAAAATCTGACAGGTCAATAATGGGTTAAAAGTTTATATGAAGAAACATGATTTATTGGGTCTTTCGACTTCAAGTATGGTAAGAACACTTAAAATACAAAATAATTTGTCACGTGTTTGCCAGTTTTTCGAAAAAAAAAATCTGACGGGCTCCACAATTGCTTAAAAGTTTGTATGAGGAAAAACATTTAATGAGTCTTTTGATTTCAGATATGTTAAAAACATTAAATAATAAATAAAAAATAATTGTACATGTGTTTTTCATTTTTTTCGAAAATTAGAATCAGCCGGGATCCAAAATGGGTTAAAACTTTGTATGAAGAAACATTTAATGGGCCTATTGACTTCAAATATGGTGAAAGCATTTCAAATGAGAAATATTTAGACAAGTAATTTTCTTTTCATCAAAATCTGACAGGGTCCAGAAAGAGTTAAGAGAATCGTGATCTATTGGGCCCGATGACTCCAGAATTGTGTGCAAAGTCGCCGGGCTCTGCTAATTGTTGTAGGTTTTAGCAAAAATGCGTCCCTACTTTTTTGGTGTTAATTTCTTTAGAATCAAAATTTACTTACTTAGCTGACTATAACAAACTTTTAAAGTTCTACGATTTGTCTGCGAAATCTGTCTTCTTTCTTTCCTATTCCAGTTTGTCATATTAAGTATTCAGAAATTTCCTACTTTATGTTTTCAAACGAGACTCGCTGACGAGAGCGTTCTCGAGACGAGAACGCTGACTCGTGCACTACTTCTTTGTGGCCTTGGATCTCCTTGACTTTGATATTTGACTTGCCATGACAACCCATTACCGGGTTAAGAACTTTGCTCCAGAAGCCTCTAACAAGTTGATACATTATCCAATTAATTACACCAAAAAAGATGAGGATCTATGTGATCTAGTCAACGGAGACACTTAGACAAACGAGAAGATGATATGATCTCTTGAGGGGCTACTGTATAGTTAACATCCACAGGAAGTTTAGGATTGCTTCACAATGACTTTTGTAGAAGCTGTTTGAACAAGGAAGAAAATGCGCTTCAACTTCTTGTCCTGTATTATCTAGAAGAAGAAAGACTCAGCTGGAAAACTTCTTCTTCTTCTTCGACAATCTAGGGGATTTAGCCTATAGAACTTTTCACAGTAGAGAAAGAAAAGGCACTTCATCATCTATGCATTTGTCCTGCATTATCTAAAAGAAGAAAGACTCAGCTGGGCACCTCTTTTTCGGCAATTTAGGGGATTTAGCCTATAGAACTGTTCACAGTCAACTGGGCTTCGTAAGGATTCGATTGATTGCGCCATCACAGTGGGCCTCTATGACCTACCTATGGTCTTCTTTATTTGATTTTTTCCAACGGCTACATGATCTCTTGAAATCTCCAGTACAACATCTGGTCTCAACACTAACCTACAATTATCGTACGAAACTTTTGATAGTTTATTTGGCTGTTGTAACCCACCCAGTGCAGTGTAGCCGCTAGGACCCAAGGTCTAAGTTCCTTTCCTCCGAGGATCGATACGATATTTCTTAAAAGCGTCTAAAGCTGGGAGGTCTACGGTTACTTCTCTTCTATGAATAAGGAGAACTTAGTTCAAATTACTGTGGCCTTTATTGGACTTGGGTACCCACTTCTTACCAAAGCTTGACAACAATCTTGGTCTCAATGATTTCAAAGCCATATGAAGATCGTTGCCAGAAGCCTTTAGAAAAATAGCATAAAAACTAGAGTCCGACCGATACCAAATTTTTTGGCCGATGCCGATGCCGATTAATTGGCCGGAAGGGTGAGTTTGGCCGATGCCGATTAATCGGCCGAAAGGGCGAAAATCGGCCGATGCCGATGCCGATTACATAAAAAAATAACACGAATGAATTCAATCAAAAACACAGTCTATTTTATAAAATAACAAAAGGAACTAAATATTACATATTGCTTGTAATATTCTTTACAAAGTAACAAAACAACGAGAAAAGAAATAATTAAAAACTAAGTAAAATAACAAGAGAATTCAGAATTCTAATATATTAACATGTATTATCAGGTGTACAACTTTGCTTCCGCCGTTTTTTTTCCAAAATTAAAAGCTTTATTGCGAAAAAGTGCTTACAGATGTATTATTCAAAGTATTGTCCGTCGCTAGCGACAACTTTCTCCCATCTTTCCGGCAATTTTCGGATCCCGGCTCGAAAAAAGGAGTCCTCTTTTGACGCTATCCATGAAGCAATCCATTTTTCCAATTCTTCGAAGGATTGAAAATGTTGATCTGCCAGGCCGTGTGCCATCGAACGGAATAGGTGGAAGTCAGAAGGGGCGACATCTGGGGAATACGGCGGGTGGGGCAAGACTTCCCATTTCAGCGTTTCCAGGTACTTTTTGACCACTTTTGCTCGATGTCCCTCGGTTTCAACTCGTACGGCACCCAGTTTCCTTCTTTCTGAATCATGCCCAGGGCCTTGAGACGTTTTGAAATGGCTTGCTGACTCACTCCCAACGATTCGGCAAGCTCTTCTTGGGTTTGGCACGAATCTTCATCAAGCAATGCTTCTAGTTGTTCATCTTTGAAGGTTTTTTCTCTTCCACCACCATGTTTGTCTTCGACATCGAAATCACCATTTTTAAAACGTTGAAACCACTCCCGACACGTTCTTTCACTCAGAGCAGCATCACCGTAAGTTTCTGAGAGCATTCGATGCGCTTCAGCTGCATTTTTTTGCGAATTGTAACAGAAAAGTAAAACTTCCCGCAAATGGCGAGAATTGGGCACATAAACGGACATTTTCGAGCGTGAATAATACGAAAACAAGAACAACTGTCACTGAAACGGCGATGACAATTCGTTAGGCACTGTCCACACTCACTTTAAAGGCATTACCATCTATGTATTTCAACCAGCCTCAGCCGGTACAGCCACCTATCGGAAAACGAAGCAAAGTTGTACACCTGATAAAAAAATAATATATCACATTTATTCACTGAGAGAGAAACAAAAATAGTGGCGTAAATATTGCATACAAATTCAGTTTTTTATTCAACTTAAAATTACGATTTTCATAAAATATATATTATTATATATATTATATAAATTATATAAATATTAAAATTTGTACTCTCAAATTGCGACCCGTTGTACAGATGCAGTTTGAAGAAGTCAGAAAACAAATTTGGAAAAAATAAAAGGCCTGTTAAAAAAATGCTTCCAATTGAAAAAGAAGGATAAGATTGGAAAATTAAATGCGCCTTCTTCTGATATCCACATTAAGAGACGAAATGCATAGACATTGCGAGAAAATCTATGTTTTTAAGAATACCTAGTTTAAAAAAAAACATTTCTAGGAAACATTTATATTAAACAGTGTCTAAAAATACATTACTGGAAAGGGGTATAAGAACCCGTTGGTACAAAAAATGAGAACAAAAAAATGAAAGAAAAATAGGCCGATGCCGATACCTATTTTTTTGGCCGATGCCGATACTAGCCGATGCCGATACCAATTTTATTGGCCGATACTAGCCGATGCCGATGCCGATTAATCGGTCGGACTCTAATAAAAACTTCACTAAGCTTAACTTTTCTTGATCTCAACTAAGTTTGATTGAATTCGTTGAACTTTAAAGTAAAAAGGGAGTAAAACTTTTGTTAAACATTTTCATTTGTCGTTAAATGGTTCAGTAAAATCTTTTTCTTGGCAAAAGGAAGTTATTTCAAATAAATTTGGAGCGCCCATAGTGTAGTTTGGCGACACCCAATAAAAACAATTAACCACAAAATTCAACAATTAAATAAAATTCAAACCAAGAAAAAAAACAACAACAAAATGCCTAACAATCAACACAAGAAATCAAAACTAAAACACGCACACACACACAAACACAAAAATCAAAAGTCAAAGTAGTCGGCAAGACGACATTTTAGCTAAACATACTCACATACGAGTATAACAAAATTATTTTAATTAAACAACAACAACAAAAACAATGCTATTAACCGATCATGCCAAAGCCAGTCAGTCTCAGTCTCGCGCTACGGTCTTCCAGTATTTGGTAGCGCGCGATCGGTCAATGGTGATCTGGCCGCATTCCAAAGCCACCGTTCTCCAAAAGCAACAAAAATAACAACAACAATACCCAAACACCAATACCAACATTTAGCTCTTTCTCTTTTGCGTTGACTTGGTGATTTTATTTGTATTTTTTATTCATTCTTCATATTGTTGTTGTTATGATTTGTTGTTGTTGATCTTTTTTTTAGTTTGCCGCACGCTCATTCATCAGGCAACATCGGCAAACGGTCAACATGATCCGTCATTATGAACGAATTCATTAGCACACGAACGTCATTTGAGAATACACAGTGGTTTTTTAGTAGTATTACTTGCTTTGTTGTTGTTGTTGTTGTTGCTTTATTGATTTTTGTAATATGCCAAGACAGCGCGCGACCATGTGCCGCATGATCAGTTTTAGAATTCTATGCGGCATTTCATTCACGCACGCACACACTCACATAAGTGTTGATTGTAAAAGTCAAATCATGAGTTTTGAATTCACAACTTGGGGGTTTTTTTGTTGCTGGCGCTTTCCAGCAGATATTTTACTTGGTAGTCGGGGATATTTTGCCGCGGTCAATGCTTGACTTCTGTCCGTTCGGTGAATGCTTGAGACTTACTTTTGCTCGCGCTATGATTTATGATGTTGGCGGCGCCGATGCTTTGAGACGGTTCGGTAAAATCGCTGTGTTTGGGATAAACCCACAATGCTGGGAAAATGCGAAAACAAATGAAATTAACGGCTAACTTGATCCCACTAAACATAGACTCAAGAATTCCGACACATTGGGGTTAAGTGATTGCAACTGGCAAAAGGTTGAGTCATGCGTTGTGGCTATTTCGCGTCTGCACGAGAACCCTGAAAAAGTCAACTAGTTATGAAATATGAAAATTAACTTAAAGATTCTGCCAAGACAATACGATCTTAGTCGTAGTATGTATGTACATACTTTCTTGATCAGACATTTGTAGTGAGTTCAGAGTTTTGGAAACAAACCATTTAAAAGTCATTTGGCATGTGCCAAACAAGAACAGGGACACCCAAAATATTGAAGATTTTGCAGAATCAATCTTTTTAAAACGCTTTTGACATTCATTTTAAAAGAATAAAGACATCTACTGACTAAAAGATCACATATCGAGCATCTACCATGAAAGAACGCAGACATCTACTGGATAAAAGATCGCAGATCGTGCAGAACGAAAGCAGTTAAAGTCCATTTGACATCCGCCATAAAAGAACAGAGACATCAAAAAGATCGGAGATCTTGGAGAATCAAACTTTTTGAAACCCGTTTGACATTCACTTTAAAAAAATAAAGACATCTACTGACTAAAAGATCACAGATCGGGCACAACCAAAGCAGTTAAAGCCTATTTTACATCGATCAAAAAACACAGAGACAGCAAAAAGATCGCAACTTTTTAAAGTCCATTTGACATCCACTATAAAAGAATACAGTCATCTATCCGAAATAAAATCGTAGAGCGTACAAAATCAAAGCACTTAAAGTACTTAACATCCACCTTAAAGGAACAGAGACAACCAAAATACTGCAGATCTTGCAAAAATAAACTTTTTAAAGTCCTTTTTAAAGTTTAAAAGAATGAAGACATCTACTGGATACAAAATTGCAGACCGTGCAGAACCAAAGCAGTTAAAGTCCATTTAGCAACCACCTTCAAAAAACAGATACACCAGAAAGATCGGAGATCTTGCAGAATCAAACGTTTTAAAGTTCATTTGACATCCACCATAAAAGAACAGATCCATCTATCCCATAAAAGTTTGTCTTTACACCACATACTCTGCGCTCGCTATCCTTAGAGAGCTTGTAAATTTAAGAGAGAGGAAAGGAAACAACTACAACAACACTTTCAGTCATACAGAAAGCTCATCTCTACGAGGAAATCAAAGATCAGAGATCAGATCAAAGATTGTAAAGCAATAACAATCCTGATGGAGTTACTTGGTGGAGCTCTTTAGGAAACAATCCGAGCTCAGATTTTCTCTTCATATCCCTGAAAATATGTGTGAGCATTTTAATTGAGCGTATTACCTTAACCAAAGGAAATAGTTCCCTTTTATGGCATCTTTTTCAGTAACTAGTACAACTCTTTAGCTTTCCAAAAATGTTTCAATGCGGCTTGAACCCTAAGTAACTGAAAGCCTAGAAAATCCATGTTTTAAAATTACTTGGAAAACACTCGGCTATCTTTAAAAGCATTCAACTGTCTGTAGCTTCGAAACTCGAAGAAAAAGCTACCTTAAATTGCTGCTCTTCTTAGTAGTATAACTCCACAGCTTCTCAAAAATGGTTCAATACGGTCGTCATCATACCTGAAAGACTGGAAATTTGATGTTGTAGGATGACTTTGAATCAAAGTTCACTGCCTACAAAAATCTTTGAGAAAATCCATGTTTTAAAATTACTTGGAAAACACTCGACTATCTTTAAAAGCATTCAACTGTCTCTAGCTTCGAGACTCGAAGAAAAAGCTACCTTAAATTGCAGCTCTTCTTAGTAGTAGAACTCTCCAGGTTTTCAAAAATAGATCAATACGATCGGTATCACACCTGAAAGGGTGGAAAATCGATGTTGTAGGATGACTTTGAAACAAAGTCCACTGCCTACAAAAATCTTTCAATTGCCTGTAGCTTCTAAACTAGAAAAGATAAAGAATAAAGGTGGCTATATTCTCGATTTTTTTTAGTAGAACTCTTCAGCTTACCCAAAATGGATCGATCTAGTCGCTATTCATACCTGAGAGGCGAACAAATCAACTGAAAAAAGTCAATTACATAAAAAATCCTTCAACGACCTTTGCACCTGAAAAAATCAACTGAAAAAAATCGACTATCTAAAAAATCCTTCAACTCGGTCCTAAACAAGAAGTTATAACACCCTTTATTTTCGACTCTTTTTAGTACCACAACTCTCCAACTTACGACTATCTAAAAAATCCTTGAACGATTTCTAGGTCCTAAACTAGAAAAGAGAGCCGTCTTGATTTTCGACTCTATTTAGTAGCAGATCTCTCCAGCTTACTCAAAATGGCTCAATCTAGCCACCATTCGAAACTGAGAGCCGAAAAAATCAATGCTTTGAAAAAGTCGGCTATCTAAAAAATCCTTCAATGACCTCTGCACCCGAAAAAAACAATTGAAAAAATTGATTATCTGAAAAATCTCTCAATGGCCTCTAGGTCCTAAACAAGAAGTTATAACAACCATTATTTTCGACTCTTTTTATTGTATTAGTAGAAATCTCCATCTATCCAAAAATGGGTCAATATAGTCGCTATTTGAAACCGTGAGCCGAAAAACCGAGCACTCAAAAAAGTCGACTATCTAAAAAATCCTTCAACGACCTCAAGGTCGTCTTTTTATTACAACAAATCTTAATTTTTCCCAAATTGGGTCAATTTAGTCGCTATCACAACGAAAAGTTGAAAAAATTAAAGACAACATGTTGGGATCAGCATTTCCTTCAACTTGATCGACATATGCAGCCCTGTCAAGAAAGTTAAGTCAGGAAGGTTTTTACCAAGGCCCGATGTTTTTGGGCGATCAGACTTTATAAGTGTGTGTAAGTAATTTTTTTTTTAATTTTTTTTTGCGACCAAAATTTGATGTCAGTCGCAATTTGAATGTCAGTTACTGAATAACAGCGTCAAGAAAGACTTCAACTCCGTGTGAGTAGTAAAAAGTTAAGAAAATGTGTTAGATTCAAAAAGACAACAGTAATAATTTTCTAATTATCTCAACTTGTATTCAATAGTTTGGCTCATTGACGAAAATTGAGTTTGTTCACTTGAAAGCTGAAAAAAAATTGCTAACCATATGAAACCAATCTCAATGATCTTGAACCATGAACTTTTTATGACATACAAAAGTCATCGTTTGTATATATATTTAATGATATATTTTCCTTGAATTTAAAGTGAACAAGGCAACAATTCTCAGCATTACTGCAAGCAAAGCGAACCATTGAACCGACAACAACCGGTCAACCAATGCAACAAATCAAACAACCGATTGCGACTTTTTGTAACTTCATTGTGCTCTGCACGCTGTTGGCAGCAATTGTTGTTGTGGCTACTACCACTTATTACTGTCACCATCAACATTAAGCGGCGACAACCAATGTAGCACAAGCAGCAGCAGCAGCAGCAACAACAACAACACTAAATCAAAACCAATTTGAAATCAAAATTTATGTGTGAAAAAATTGCTAAGCCATGAAAAATGTGAAATTGTTCGGTAAAAAAGCGGCAACAAAAACGAATAGTAACAACAATAATAACAACAATAATAACAACAATAATAGCAGCAACAATAACAACAACAACATATGAATTTGTTGTGATACATAGCAACTGCAGAAACAACAAAAACCAACTAACAAAAAGCATAAAACAAAAACGCTGAGCGCTACAAAAACAACAACAACAACAACCGAAGTTGCAATAACAAGCCCACAAGAAAGCCAGACTGAAATTGCACCGAATAACCGCAAAAACCAAATACACAAAACCACCAACGACAACGATGGCAACGACGGTGGTGGGGCGCTGCGGTAACCGAGTGCGGTGAGCGCCAGAGCCGGTTAAAGTCGCCGGAATGGATGACGGATATAAAAAAAAACATCTACAACAACAACAACAACAAGACGAAGGAAGTTGCCACGGTTAAAGTGGCGTGCGAGCTGCCTGAATGTGGGAAAACAGCTAAAGTTGCAGTTGGAGGTGGCATAGGTAAACAACAACAACAAACACAACAATAAAAAAAATAGCAACCAGTCACCAACAGACAATAAAAACTACGCTAAAAACAGCCATAAATAAAGCGGCAAGAATAAACACTCAACGACAGCCAAGTTCAAGTCGAAGGCTGGCAGCAACTAACAACAACAACAACCATGGCTAGCAATGAACAGTTAAAACAAAAATGCCAACGCTGACAGCAGTTGCGCAGGCGCAGCGCGGCTCCTGGCCGAGAGAGAGAGCGAATGCGCGTGCTTTCTCCAAACCTCCTTTATCTCCCCCCCTACCTGCTGACAACATAAGACACCGGCAGCAACTGTTGCTTGCTTGCAAGTAGAACAAATCTGAAGCGCTCTCGCCAACATTGAGCGCCCAGTTGCCCATTTGCAATATTTACTCGGCTTATGCGCATATTTCAGTTTTATTTGTTATTGTTGTCATCATGACTATAAAACTGGTTCGTGCGACACTCGTGTCCGATTGAGGCGAAGGTGCAAGCAAAACAAGAAGAAGCAGAAGAGACCTTGCGGCCTTAAACAGTCGCCAAGAATTTTCACAAAGCACACATTTGAATTTCTCACTGCAAATAAATAACAACATACAACAACAACAACAATACAAAAAAATCAAACCAACAACAACAACAAGAACATCAATAAAAGTTGCATATGTGCAGCAGCGTTTTGTTTGGAATTTCAGCTATGCGCTAAATTACTCTCAGCAGCGGCTACAGCAACAACAACAAAAACAACATTCATAGCTGCACAGCCACAGCATCGCTCAAACCCGGACCAACTGGTTGGCCATTCCACTGTTGTTTGTGACCGTTTACTTAGTTTGGTTGTGCGCTGTGGCGTTGTTTGCTCTTATGGCCATTGTTGTTGTTGTTTTGGCTTTTCATTTAAGCAACCGCTAAGGCCACTTGTTGGACTGTGTGTTGCTTTTTATTAATTAATAAAATTGTACACACGCTGTGCCAGTGGCGTTCTTGCATATATGGTGACGCATTATCACCTCTCGTCGCCGCCGATCCAGTCGGCCAGTCGCACACAAATGGCATTCGCCGGAATTGTCTGGCAATTTGGCCAGAACCAAATGCAGTTGTGCTGCCAACGAATGCCGATGAGATCCAATGCAACGTCCGATAACCAAATTCAATTAAGAAATGTGTGGAAAAGAATGCCACCGACTGCACAGCCTTGAACTGCACACTTGTCCGATTTGTCGGATTGTCCCATGAGTGCAGCGGGTTTTTTGCTTATCGACTAAAATCATGCAACAAATGCATTCATTGCATGCTGTTTTGTGTTGTTGTCGTTTGGACAGCAGCGAACGAATTCAAATGTAAGTTTTAAAGCGTACAAATTAGTTGTATGATGGAGGCGTCAAAGATGGCTTGCGGATTTTTTGTGGTAGAAAATTTTATAGTGAAATTGTTTAACCCTTTCGACCCCGAATTTTACCCTGTGTCTAGATATTACTTTTTAGTATTTATTTTATGAAACACTTACCTAAGAAGTGTGCACACGACATTTGAAGTCGCCACGCCTCTTTGTTAGCTAGTTCTAGAGCTAGTTTACTTTTGAACAATTTTAGCTTAAAACGGGTTAAATAAATTTTGTATCAATATTTCTTAATTACAAAAAAAATTATATAATATTTACGGAAAAATACAAAATTATCACTTTTCGATTTCATTTAACCATTATTAAAAAAACAGGGTTTTGATCAAACGCGCCCAATTCGTAGACTTCAATTAGAACACAAACTTTCCCTGATATCGCTGCAAATTATTGGAACTTATTTTGGGGATTACAGTAAAATTTTTGTAATTTGCTTTGAATTCACTTCTAAAAATATTAATTTGTTGGTGCCTACTTAAATTAAACCCATAAATCAATCATAGCTTTTGCTATAAGATGACAAATTGGTGAAGTTGCTCTCAGGCAACTTTGAGGTCGAAAGGGTTAACAGAGTAGGTTCTGGAACATGGAGAAATTATGGTTTGCAAAGATTGTTTAACGTCTGCGCTGTGGAGGTTGAAATCTTGAACCAAAATCTTGTCATCAACAGGCATTCAATGATCTCAAGGACATTGAAAAAGATAAATCTTTTTTACAATCAATCATAAGTATTCTTCAAAGACCTCATTGAAAATCAGATTTTGTAGGTTAGGTTAGGATGAAGGATGAAAAACAGCTGTGAACATCAACACAAATGGATATTTCGGTATGATACCACATTGGGATTTCCCCTTTGCCACCTAGACAGCACGAGGATTCCAATGTAATCCTCTTTCAGCCCTATTCTGGCACTACCGTAACAATTATTACCCCCCGTAACAATTGAATTGAATTTGATTGTTTCCGTATTCTGGAAAAATGGTGACAAGAAGAAAGTTCAAACAATTCCCCACTCGAGGTGAAAGCTCTTTTACTGTATTTTTTCTGTCAAACTGGAAAAAAATAAACAAACAAAAAATGGCAAATGCAGAAAATCTGCCGAAGTAAGTATTTTTTTTTAGTTTCTTCACAATGTATGTATATATTCTTTTCATTTCTAGAGTTCCTAATTTTAAGCGCATGACGCAGGAGCAGCTGAAGCATTTTTTGCAGTTTGAAATTTTGAATTGATTGAATTTGAATTTTTTGAAATTTGAATTTTATAAGCTTTGTGTGCTTGTCACCTGCTCCTACGGAGGTAACAAATTTCGTAACAATTGACGCCTTTTGAGCTTTTGAATTTGTTTCAGAATACCAAAAAGTGACAATTGTTACCAAGTATTCAATTGTTACCGAGGTGAATATTGTTACGGTTGCCAGAATAGGGCTGTTTATCTCTATTCTATTTAAAGTTTAGAGCTCTTTAAGCCTACAAAAAACACACTGGGTCACTTAGGCCCATACTCGTATTTTAAGATCCAAGTTCCTTCTCCTGTTCCAAAACATGTTTTTCCAGTGCATTTTTTGAAGTATGCTACAGACTTCAGTGGTATCTATAATATTTAGAAATTGTTAAAACAATTTTCCAAATACACTTCAAAATTTTTTCAAGTCAAAAGGTTCAATAGTTGTGGAATTATTATTGAACAGGGTCTAATTGACCCAAAGCGTTCCTGATGATTGAAAGAATAATTGCATTCTCCAAAGAGAAAAAAGTCAAACAATTTTAGTGTTTTTCAGACCAAAGACAAACATTGGCATCTAAACTTTAGGACTGTTTTTTCTTTAAGCTGATGTAAACCGAAGACACTAGAATTTTTAATATTTTTCAGACCAAAGACATACATTGGCATCTAAACTTTAGGGCTGTTTCTTCTTCAAGTTGATGTAATCAAAGAGTCTAAAAATTTTAGTATTCTTCGAGCCAAAGACAGACATTGGCATCTAAAGTTCAGGACAGTTTCTTCTTAAAGCTAATGTAAACCGAAGAAACTAGAATTTTTAACATTTTTCAGACCAAAGACAGACATGTGTCACAAAAAACTCAGGACCGTTTCTTCTTAAAGCTGATGTAATCAAAGAGTCCAGAAATGTTAGTATTCTTCAGACCAAAGACAAACATTGGCATCTAAACTTTAGGACTGTTTCTTCTTCAAGTTGATGTAATCAAAGAGTCTAAAAATTTTAGTATTCTTCGAGCCAAAAACAGACATTGGTACCTAAAGTTCAGGACTGTTTCTTCTTAAAGCTAATGTAAAACAAAGAGTCTAGACATTTTAGTATTTTTTAGACCAAAGACAGACATTGGCACATAAACTTCAGGACTGTTTCTTTCTCCTCTTCGGAACGATCACATCATCAGAGGTCGTTGTGTGTCAATCCCAGTTTTTCGGCGTTTTCCCCTATTCGGCAGTGAGCTACAAATGCAGCAATGATTGACCAACTTATGTTGAGTAGCTGTCTGGATTGAGTCGATTTTTAATAATGTCCAGATTTGTTTAACGATGTGCAGTTGTGTTTCTCTACACAGAGATTGTTTTCGTCTTCAAAATAGAATCCTTTCAGAATGCTTTGGCTGTTTTAAAACATCAAATCAATACGTTCAATCTTAGACCAGCTTTCTTAAGAGGGCTTTCCCGTTTTTCGGTTTCAAAAAATTGTTTTTTTTTTTACAGAAATCGATTTATAAATACTATAACAATATGAAGCCAAAGTTTCATAATGAAATATGCAATAGTTTTGAAGTTATAGCCAAAAATGTTTCGGCGCAGCACAGCCAGAGGCACAGAGGCACAGCCTCGCGTTTTTTCAAATTTGCGCCAAATTTTACCAAGTTGAAATTTTTCAAAAATCCTCCGATGTGCGATAACTAAAACTATGTAATTAATGAAAATGATGGTCAATCTGATTTCAGATAAACCGTACCCGAGAAAAGTGTAAAAAACTGGGAGTATGTTTTCCAAACAAGGCAACATAAGTACTTGGCAAGCCGGCGGCCATTTTGTTTTTTTTCCAAAAAAAAATTTTTTTTCAACTCACTATTGTAACAACAAACAAAATAAAAAAGAATTACAACATTTTATCAAACTGTCTTTCCAAAATTAATTCTTGAAAAACACCTCATTTTTCGACGAAAAAACGGGAAAGCCCCCTTAAGACTTCTTTAGAGAATATTTTAATAGTTTGGGAACTAACTGAATGCAATCTGAGTGAGTGAAAAGGAATAAAAGTCATACACTTTAAAATAGAAAAAAATTATACATTCTTCTTCTTAGACTTACACTTTTAATTTGGTGTATTGGGTCTTCAGCTCTGTAAAAGTCTGCATAACAAATTGGGACAACTGTCTATTAGCCTATTGCGCCCTTCAGAAGATAATCCCTTAGATATTAATTTGAATGACGATGCATTCATGAACAGGACAATAACAATGCATTCATGGACAGAAATGTATTCGTGTACTGTTCTAACACGAGAAGAGATTTTTAAAAACAACAACAATATAACATTTCCATTCCAACATTCTTTCTTTGTATATTTTCCCCAACGACCCAAGACCCCAAGTTTTTGGTTATGTAGTAATTCAAAAGTATTCTCTGAGTGAACTGAACTCATTTAGGATATTCAAGCGAAAATTGCTCTCATTGATATTCATTTTGACAATCAACTCATTGGTGATCGGTATCGATCCATTGATCACCGCATAAGTCTACGGAAATTTACATAGATATATATATAGATATATACATAGATATTCAGCACAACGAACTCTTCAGATATGCCAGCAATATGTAGAAAGTTACGACTCTTTCAGCTGACTTATTTTACTGTTCTACATTAGCTTTCTATTTCTTTAGAATAAGTAAAATTATATATATATATATATAAATAAAAAAAAAGTATCGTTTAATTTTTAAGCTAAGACATCAATGGGCCTTAGTCAAGAGGGAAACAAGTCACAATATTGTTTTCAAAAAACATGTAGTAACTTATAGCTTCATAAAATCGCTCTTATCAAAACGAGAGATGAGCCCACTTAAACTAAAAAAGTTTTGAAAAAGCCTTTCTGATAACAGTTTTGAAGAACAATTTGAAATACCTGGATTGATCAAGCTTCCGTTGGTCAAAAATAAATTCTGGAATACTAACATTTGCCGATTTAACTAACATCTCAAATGTCTTTTGATGCAGTTTCGACTTGAGATCAGTATTCCACGGGAGATATTGAAGATCCAATGTCAATTTATGCATTAAAATCACAAAGAATTGAACAATTGAAACTGATTTTTGCAATGCTTAAAGTTGATTCATTAGCTAAAGAGTTGAGTTGTGAACATACCTGCAAGAAAAGAAATAAAATACAGAAATTAGTGAGCTGCATTTTCAAAATTTCAAGTAGTTTCTTAAATTATTATAATTACTTTATACAACACCAAAAAAAAAATAACATGGTTCTGACAACGAATAATGGTAGAGAGGGCTAAAAAAATATACATTGTTTAGGTCTGATTAATTTTTTTAAGAGGGAGCCAAAGTTTCTCCTCTTTTTCCACATTGCACGTGAATTGGCATACAAAAACCATTTAAGCTTACATTTTAGGTATATGATGTGTTTAGCAATTTAATGTAAAATACTACGAGGAAAATTTTTGCGGAACACTTTAACCCTTTAGCTCCTATTTTTATGGGTCAATTTGACCTGTTTTTCCTAAAATGCCAAAAATGTGCTTCGATACAGGACTTTTAAAAAAGAAATGTACCAGGAAAATATTCGCCATAAAATTCTACTGTAGGTCTCTGAATATATCAAAGCTCAAAATTTAACTTGGAAGCCAGACAAATTTAAAATTGAGGAAGAGTTTAAGAAATTTGTTAATGTTATGAAAACGGCCAGTCCGGCAGCCACATTAACCCTTTCGGGACGGAGTTTAATTTTGGAAACCAAAATACTCTTGGTAGAAATTCCCATGATATGAAAATTGGGGCTACAAAATTATGTTGCATACTCATAAAATTCTAAAATCATCCTTTTATCCGGAGACGTATATTTCGAATAATTATTTTTCGTGGGTCATAAGATCTGAATAATTATTTTGAGGGGCCTTAAAAACTTGCTGGAACGTATTATCCCAGTAGTCCCGAAAGGGTTAAGAGGTCTCAAAGTTAAAAATTAATAAATATAATTAATTCATTTTTTGGTTTTATTCAGGAATTATGTTAATGATATGAAAACGGCCAGTCCGGCAGCCACCTTAAGAGGTCTCTGAATACATCAAAGCTGAAAAATTATAATTATAAATAATTTTTTTTATAAGAAAAGTTCAAATATACTCGGAGAACATTATTTCAACATACTCGTAACTTGGCCATTGTTTTATAATTTCTACTTTTCAACCAGATCGATACAGGCTTCGTAGAATCAACCGAGAAATAAATTTTTTACTCTTTGGGATTAGCACAAAAGTGAGCTAAACCGAATGCTATATTTTCTTCCACCTCACTATATACTCAACCGAACTTATATACATAGTTTGTTTGATTATTAGGTGATTTTTTCACTTTTAGAATATTAAGTCACAATGATTCGTTCAGCTCATTGAATGTTCGCCCTCGACGGTCCCGCGCAGCCAATCACATAAATCCCGGTGATTTTCCACGATTGTGCGCGCCGCTCGTTCCAACCCTCATAAATATACTATATACACATGTTGTTGTTGTGTTACATGTGTGTAGCTGTAAAAAATCACGCGCAACGTCAACGCCAGCGTTGTCCTCATTCCAATCCATCAACTTTATCCCACGACAAGAAGACACGAAAAAGCTCCCCCACAACATCGCCGTCTCCCTTCTTTCTGCTCGCGTACAGTAAATTGAATGCGCTCTTTAACACGGCAACAATACACATTTCACAAAAAAAAAATATAAGAATTTCTTAATTTCTTTTGATTTTTGATTTTTGTCAATTAATTTATACATTTTCTACCAATCGAAATTCCTTCGCTCTGCTGCACCCTGCGCTGCGGTTCACAAGTTCGATACGTGAAAATCTGACAATTCCAAAGTGTAACGGCACTCGGCAACTGACACTTGGGCGCGCGTTCGTTGCGCAGCTGCTGGCATTGCGCCATGCGCCCCTCGTGTGGCTCATTAATAGTTCCGGCCTGTAGCCGGAACCATTTGGCATTTTTCTCAACTAATTGCCGCGCCACTTCACCAGCCAACTCCCGCCGGAGCATCAGCTGTTCCTGTTGTTGTTGTTGTTGTTGTTGTTGCAGCTGTGCGCTGCATCAGCCTATAAATTTCCAATAAACGTTGCGGCGCAACGCTCACCGTCCATGAAGATTGCCAGCCACGATCGGCATTCCTCACTGAAAGTGCAACAGCAACAGCAGCTTGTTGTTGTTTTTGTTTGTTTGTTTATGATGTAGTTGTTGCTGTTGCTGGTATTTGACTTGTAGTAGTTGTTGTGTCGTGTAGCGCACTGCAGTCTATGTGTGTGGGTGTGTGTGTGTGTCTTTGTGTGGCACTAAAATATTAACTCCGTGGGCCGTTGTTGGGGCGTCCGCCTGTCGACAGTTCGTCAAAATCGCTTGCGATCATCGAAATCTATTTTTGTGCTGGCCGACGCGACCCCCTCGCTGTCATTTGTCGCTTACGCAATGCAGCGGATCTTTAATTTGTTGCTGGCATGCGGAAATCTCTTAGGATTTCGAGGGGCCGTTTGCAGCACTTCCGACATTTCGTAATTATGTTTCGAAAAGTGGAACGGCAACAACAAGAACAACAACAACAACATTATGTTGCAATCGGCTTGGCGCATTTGCTGTCTGTTTGTGTTGGCATTTGGCGCTGCGCGGTTCAAAGGACGTGTGAGCGCTGAGTGGTGTTGTGGGTGTGTGAGGTCGACGCTAAAAGTGTCTGCCTGCTCGAATGTGTGTGTGTGTGTGTGTGTGTTGTTTTATAGTTTCGAACAACAGACAGCAACAAATGTGGGTCGCAGCGACCACACCGGACGTTTTTGGGGGGCGTTGTAATTTTGGTCTGAGGATGAATATAACGTTTCATGTGTTTGTCTCTGCAATGGCGATGCGTGCAGTCGAGCGGCGCAAAAAAAATGGATAAAAGCATTTGTGGACATAACCGAAATTGAATTCGAAATTGGGGCGCGTTATGGGCAATGAAGTTTAGAAATGGAGTCCAATGAAATGGTGGCCGCCTAATTGAGTTTGTTAACGGTTTTTGAAGATTTTCTCATGGTTTTCATCTAATAATTGAATCATTACACTGTGCAACAAAGGTTAATCCATGACTTTAAATAAGATAAGAGTAAGAAATGCAACAAAATTGTTCTACAACTTATCGTTTCTTGGCTGCTTCTTCTTCTCTCAAATTGGAACATGAAAAGGAGAGTAAAACGTAGTTTCAAGCAAAAGGTACGTAAAATTTTGTTCTAAAATGGTGTAAACAGTTCGTTCTTAAATCGTTTTCTAACTGTTCTTTTTCTCTTTTTCCTTCCTTCTTCTTCTCTCTGCTTCTTCTCTCAAATTGGAACATGAAAAGGAGAGTAAAACGTAGTTGTCAGCAAAAGGTACGTGAAATTTCGTTCTAAAATGGTCTAATCAGTTCGTTCTCAAATCATTTTCTAACATTTCTTTTTCTTTTTTCCCTCCTTCTTCTTCTCTCTGCTTCTTCGCTCAACTTTAAACATGATAATGAGTGTAAAACGTGGTTTCGAGCAAAATGTACTTACAATTTTGTTCTTAAATCAGTCACCAACTCTTCATTTTATCCTTTTCTTTCTTCTTCTTCTCTCTGCTTGTTCTCTCAACTAGAGACATAATAATGAGTGTTAAACGTGGTTTTTGCGCAAAATGTATGTACAATTTAATTCTAAAATCATTTAAATCGTTCGTTCTTAAATTATTCTCCAACTTTTCTTTTTATTTTTTTCGTAATTCTTCTTTTCTCTGCTTTTTCTATCAACTGTAAACATTTTAATGAGTGCAAAACGTGGTCTCAAGCAAAAAGTACGTAAAATTTCGTTCTAAAATCGTTTAACCGGTTCGTTCTTAAGTCATTCTCCAACTTTTCCGTTTCCTTTCTTCGTCCTTATTTTTCTCTTTTCTTCTTCTCTCAACTTTAAACATGATAATGAGTGTAAAATGTGCTTTCCAAAATCATTTAAATCATTCCTTCCTAAATTATTCTCCAACTTTTCTCTTTATTTTTTCATACTTCTTTTCTCTGCTTCTTCTATCAACTGTAAACATTTTAATGAGTGTAAAACGTGGTTTCGAGCAAAAAGTACGTTAAATTTCATTCTAAAATCGTTTAACCCGTTCGTTCTTAAATCATTCTTCAACTTTTCTGTTTCCTTTCTTCCTCCTTCGTTTTCTCTCTGCTTCCTCTCCCAACGTGAAACATAGTAATGAGTATAAAACATGGTTTCCAGCAAAATGTACGAACAATTTCGTTCCAAAATCTTTAAACCCGTTCGTTTTGAAATCATTCACCAACTTTTCTTCTTCTTTTTCTATTTCTTCTTTGAGGTTCTTCTTTCAACTGTAAACATGTTAATGAGTGTAAAACATGGTTTCGAGCAAAACAACCATCAAATTACAAACCGTATGAAAAATGTCCCAAAATTGGTTAGAAATAAGATTCAAAACTATTTTCAAAACTGTCATAATTCCTTGTTAATAGTATTTTTCGGCAACATATTTTTGTAACATAATCTATTAAAAAATGGATAAATATTTACTTTCGAATTGACGGTTTTTAATTTTGAAATATCTGTATTTTCTTTAGTGTTTCTGTAAACTTTTGCTTTGATGACTTCTATTTTTTTTATTGTGAAGTATTTTATATACTAAAAAAAAATTTATTTTGTGAAAAATTAGTCAAATCCGATGTGTACTTTTCGAGATATCAGCGTATATGATATGTAGTTTTTGTAATAATAATAATAATTGACTGGCACGACAGCCCGCTTACGCAAGACTAAGGCCTAGCTTCCCGCAACCACCCGTGTTGTGCGTGTGAATTTGTACGCGGGTGGAAGGGGCCTAAAGTTTTATGCCGGTTCCGAACGGCAGGTTGGGAGCTCTTACATAAGCAATTTTTACTCTCAGAGGTTTGCCATTTCCAGCTAAGAGGACAGCCACCGAAAGAGAAAACGAGTTTTCCCGTTATTTTTTTTTAGGTGTTATTACAGGCAGTATTTTAACCTGAGGTTGCTGCCTTCGACTCGCGGTCCAACGCACTAACCAACTGAGCCACGGCGGCTGCCGTTTTTGTAGGTATGGAAAAATTGCAGTATTTCTAGTGTTAAATAAAAAATTCCCTTTTCGTCTCTTTTCCCTACAACCCCTTATTCTGTCTAGTTAACTTACTTCCTCTTTCTAAACTTTTCCATTTGTTTCTCCGTTTACTACTCAGTTTCAATTTAATTCCTTTGATCATTGACTTCAATTCCATTAACTAAGAGGGTTTCATTTGATTTGCCTTCCTCTCCAAGCAAACACTTGCGTCAGACGGTAGACGCCAGACGACCATGCAATCGTAATCGTGGGTGATACCGACGACCACTTGGAAAAGGCGCAATGCCACTAATGATTATGTCGCTGATAGACATGAAATTTTATGCTGTGATGTCATCAGTCTCAACCAGTGGAATTAATGCAGTCCGTCTGTTGGTCGGTCGGTCTCGGCTGCTCCTCCCCGTGCAGCCAGCTGGCCGCGCACGCACGTGGCGCACGAGTACGCTCGCACATCCGTCTGCAACTCGGTGCGGCCAAGTACGAATATGGCTTGCTGTACGTACGCGCCGACTGTCGCGACCGGCTCGACGGCCAACGTGTGTGTGGGTTGGTGTTGACAGACAGCAGTAGGTGTGCTTGATACCCCAAGTGTCAAGTCGAGCGACAGAGCGGCACGTTTGCGTCGCTACGTACATCGGTTGTCTGGAGCGTAGACAGGCAGCATGACAGACAGGGCAGTGCGTATGCCGTGGCATACGCAAGCAAATGGCGGCGACGCACAGTTATTTTTAGATTTCTGAAAAAAAAAAACAACTACAAAAACCGACGATGACAACTGCAACAGCAGACGACGTATTAGAAACGAATTCTTCAACAAATCAAAATATTTGTTGAAAGCCTCGTGTCTTGACTAACTTACGCCAGTAGCAGAGATGTTGCAAGGCAGCAGAAACCACGCAAATTCTTGGTATGAATTGAGGAATTTATTTCGGTAGAGCAACTGCTACGAGGCAATAGGGACTAAATGTCCCAAACAATTTCGAAAAGGGCTGCTGGGATATTGTAAACGGAACAGCAATGGAGACAATGCGGATGCTAAGAACACTGGCGGTAATAATTGAACTCGAAGACGGTGATCAATTCTATCACGTGGGAAGAAATTATTTTTTTGTAAGAAATATTTTTTTTCATGCAGGGCAAGAGGTCAAAATTCAATTTCAATTCAAAATTTAAATAAGCTTTTGGATAGGTAGACTCATGATTCAAACCATTAAACCTTCTTGACACAAAAATGCCAGTCAAAATTATATTAGGACGTCGATCCTCTCTTCCTTGTGGAAGAAAATAAGTTATTCCTCTCCATGGAGAACGCTAAAGAAATTGAGACTACTGAGTCTATTCACCAATAAGGCTTCGAAATCAGTGTAGTTACATCAGTGGCGCCTGCAGGGGGATTTAAACCCGCTAAACACAAAAGTTCTGGTACAAAATATAGTTTCGAATGGTATTCGGCTCAAAATTTGTACGCAAAATCCACCCAAAATTGAAATCCTGTGTGTGCCACTGAGTTAAATTTCCATACAAGGACTCAGTCGTATCAGGATATAATCAAAAAGTGCAAAAATTTGACATAGTAGACCAGGGGCGTAGCCAGAACTTGGTCATGGGGGGGGTTTTACAAAAATTTTTTTTTCAGTTTAGTATTACATGTTTTTTAAAGTAAAGTGCACTTTCCAAATAGGGCCTTTTGTTGTGGCTTATGTGACTTAATGCATTAAAAATTAAATTTTTTTTGATTTTTTTGCAAAATTCCAAAAGTTGATCAAAACTTTTTCAAAAAATGCAGACGTATTCTCTGTCAAATTCTAAACACTTTTTGTTCTTGAACATTTTTCGTTATAGTGCGTCGTTTTCAAAAAAAAAATTCTTGAATGATTGTGAAAAAATTTTCCGCCATTTTTATTTTTCCGCCATTTTGAGGTTGTTAAATGTTTTCCCATGGGGCAACTTGGGTATTTTCTGAAAGTTCAACATGTTTGTGCACTTTTGTGCATATTTATACCCCAACCAAAAATCTATTTCGGTACGAAATATTGATTTGAAAAAAAAACTGGTCGAAATTTTTGCATTTTTTTCCGAAAACACCGCCATATTGGATTTCCTTGTGACCAAAATGAAAATCTAATGGCATAATCATGTAGAGCGGACGCGAAAACATATAGAATGACTATTTTCACTATCCGTAACGCCGATCTCATCGCTTGGTACAATCGCAAAGTTGTACAAAAATTTTAGACGTTTTGAGCTCTAATGGGTTAAAAACGATTGTCAGAACATAAATGATGACCAAAGTGTTAGCTAACTGAATCCGCGATCACCATAGATCAAAACTGGGCGGTAATTCATAAAAGATTAGCCAAAATCTTCATTGAAATTCTTGAAATTGGATTTAACCTTCGCTTTACTTATACCCACCCGGGTGATCTTTTTAATATTCATGTTTAATATCTGCACAAATTTGAAAGTAATTTTCAATAACATGACAAATTTTTTTTTTTAAAATTTTGATCATGTTTAAACTTGAATTTTGTCATTTTTTATACAAATGTACCTGGGTGATCCCAGGCGCTTTCGCTACCATTTTGATTAAAACTCACGATAAATTTTTCACATGATGTGGCACCGTGCGAATTTCACCTTTTCAAAGAATGCATTTGCCGATGAAAACAGCGTTTTGAGAAAGTAGAAACCATCCAAAAGGCTTGTACCGACATCCTGAAGGACATTCCGGTCGACGAACTAAACTACTCTTTAGACATGTTTTTAGAACATGCAAATCGCTGCATTAAGCCTAAACGTGACTATTAAAAAAACAAATTAGTTTCGGTAAAAAAGGGTTTTGTTAATTTTTGTTAATTTCTTTTAAATATTTAAAGATGAAAAGATCTTTTTGCTAATGTGGGAACGTACATACGATGCATAGTGATTGAAAATGTTGACAAATTATAGGCTATGGGGGGGGTTCTGACACCCTAAACCCCTCCCTTGGCTACGCCCCTGTAGTAGACAAAGTATCTGCACTTGGCTAATGCTATTGAAGTCATTATGTTAGCATCATCTCTTTCTAAGTCAAACCAAACCCTAAAACCCATAGATAGATACAAAATTTATAGATAGTTTCATTCCAAGTAAGATGTGCTTCAGATTGTTTCAGAAAGAAAAAGCACAGTAACAAGGCGCTTTCTACATTTCCCGTATAACAAATGGACCTTTTGGTCTTCGAACAATGTTCCCGAGTCGTACGCTATCCTAACCTTACCTAAACCTAACCAAGATCCTGAGTTGGTAAGAAATATTCACAACATTTTGAACGTTACGAATTTACTCGGTAAGCTTATTATGAGTCCAAGATCCTGGGTCTGTTGCAAATATTAGCAAAACTTTGAGCATTTTGAATTTCCTTGGTAAGCTTTTTATCTTTCCCAGATCCTGGCTCTCTAAGAAATCTTCAGTTTACTTTGAAGACTTACTGAAGCTTAATATGAATTCAAAAACTCACTTCTTTGTGTTGCCGTGCTGCCAACATGAAAGCAAAACACAACCAAATTTTCCTTCAGCTTTCATTCTATCTGGAACCAACACAATTTTAGTCCTTTACAGAGGTATTCTCTCCCTAATAGTCCATTGGAAAAACTTGTTGAATTTGACCCTTTCAGCTTTCGTGGGCTCTGCCATCACAACTAGTTGAAAGGACAAAACATTTAGGTCTTCAATGGTTTTCACGAACTAAAGAAACACTCATTAGATCAACTGTAAGGTTAGGTTAGATTATAGAAGGAAAGTGTGCGGCATGCACTTCCACTTGGAGACCCTGTTAGGTCGATTGTGATTCCCTTCATTTTTGAATCCGGTAGGGAAAGACCATATCTGTTGGGTTCCCTCTAGATCCAGACGTGATCTTTTGGGAACCATTTGGTCTTGGTGAGGAATTTGTGTAGATCAGTGATGTGTGTTTTGGGAACCATTTGGTCTTGGCGAGGGAATTGTATAGATCAGAATCAGAAGAATCTGGCCTTAAGAGATCGCAGCCATTTTTCCTATAGTAATGGACAGTGGCTTAGCAGATGCTCGATTGATTCCATGGAGATGCTCTTTGTCTTCGCAGCTTCTGCAGGTCAACTGTACTTTGCTAAGTTCCGGGAACTTAGGCCAGGCTGTCCGCAACTTCGGGTATCTGTGTTTCTTTAGACATGAGTGTACGAGATCTGGTAACTGAGTGAAAGAAATTCACGTTTGGATTCTTTCTTAAACAAAATATGGACTTTACATTCAGAAGTAACTTAGTGTATGTTGGGAGAATGGTTGCTAAAAGGAAAATTTTGAAGTTGCGTTCCTCTGAATGTGATGAATCACATAACTCGGTGATAGTAGTAGGGTAGGGTAGAGAAAAGATTATTTCAACGAGAGGGCCTTTAACTACGGCGTCCTTGGGCTTTAATGAAGTTTTAATGTGTTCTATGTATGTAGTTGTCTTTCTTTTCGGAGATGGCAACGTTGATCTTCTTCTGATTATGATAAACCACAGAAGAACGATGAACGATGATAATCCTTATTGAGAGAAACTTTAACTATAGCTTCTTTGGACTTTAATAAAGTCCTAATATATCCCATGGTAGGTATCTTTCGCTTCGGAGATGGCAACAGTGATCTTCAGGGGGCAGTAATGTTGTTCGTGCTCTGACTGTGAGCTAAGAGCTAAGTTGATCGATGATAAGTAGTTGGAATAAAAGTTCTTCAACGATCTTTAAGTATTACTTCCTTGGGCTTCAATGAAGTCTTAATATATTCTATGTAGGAATCTGTCGTTTCGTACACAGCAACATTGATCGATCTTCTTCTTATTGTGGTGAATCACGGAAGAACAATGGACGATGATTGTCGTTAATGAAAAAACGTTTAACAATTGCATGCTTGTGCTTCAATGAAGTCTTACTATCTTCTATGTAGTAGTCTTTCGTTTCGCAAGCAGCAACGTTGGTCTTTCTCTGATTGTGATGAATCACAGAACAACCGTGGACTTGGTTAGTCATAAAAAGTAAGAGAGTTCTTCAACGAGAGAACCTTTAACTATGGTTTTCTTTTACTTCAATGAAGTCTTAACATATTCTAGTTGTCTTTCGTTCGCAATGTCGATCTAATTTTGCATAATCTAACTTGTGCTCAAAAATGATCAGAAGATCCGTGAAAGTTGTTTAATGTCTTTAACCTATGGTAATAATATATATAAATAAGCTATAAGCTGCCATCAGCTGCCATATTCCAAAAATTGCCAACGCTTTTAATAGTCACACAGAGTTCGCTGACTGGTTGCTTGAACGCTTCTAATGAAACAATCATTTCATGCTATCGATCAGTAACGATCAGTCGATTGCTGTTCTTGTGTAAAGCTTGAAGAAGAAGGCAAACATGGAGAGTTAAACTGGTTAAGTTTGTTAATTGTTTCATTGACGCAGCGGCAACAATAAACTCAAAGATCAACCGCAACGAAACCATTTCACACACACACACACACACACACACACACACACACACGCACGCAGACATATGAGGGCGCTCGAGGCACCACGAGCGTTGCCGCCTAACTGGGGCGCACATTAACCCATATAAACACACGTGGCTTTCAAGAGCATGTAAGTCGAAATTGTTTGCCAATTTTGTGCCGCTTTGATTTTGGCAAATAGTGCGCAGCAGCAGCAACAACACTAATTACAACAACAGCGGCAGCCACAAACACAGGTAAATTCAAATTAAATTAATGAAGACACACACGTGCGGGGCGTCCAAATGCGCAGCGTTCAGCGGCCGACCGCGTCTACGTGAATTTGGGTCAATGATGAAGAGATGAATGTGTCATAGCGCGACGACAGGCCAAGTGTGGAGCAAAAGGCATTCTAAGCGTGTAGTAGCTTAAATTTTGTCTGTAGCAATTGTTGCTATTACGGCCGACATTCGTTTAAAATGTTTTGATTTTTTTTTACTTTTTGTGAAAATATTTTGCCATTTGCTTTGGTTGTTTTTTTGGTTTTTTTTATATTTTAGATTTTATATTTATTTGTGGCAAACATTTGCTTTGACTGACTGGTATCATCCTTTTTTTTGTTTATAAAACTAAAGAAACATTGAATGCGGCTTGCTTGGTTGTGTGTATGTGTGTGTGTATGTACGTATGTGTGCTTGTAGGAGCCAGTGAGTTGGCATAAGAAATGACTTTAGCTCGTATTTGCATATTTTTCATAAGCATTGAAGAGCAAATAAAACAAAAAAATCCAATAAATGTGCGTAAAAATAAAATGGAATAAAATAAGTGCATAAGCATTGCGTGATAAATAATGACAAAAAGAGGAAAAAGAGTTACAGGTTGTGAACTATCAATGCCGAAAGCTTTTCTAACGTTTGGTTTATGATTCTGTGCTACCCTCCCCAACCCGCTGACTATTCAAACCAGAGGTTTTAGGTTCGATTCCTAATTTGAACTGATTAAGCACTCATCCACTTTTATCGATATTTAAAAAAAGTAGATGAGAATTGAGAGCAACTATGGATGAGAGAAAGAATGTAGAAAGTACAGGCTTGAGACTAAGAATGAAGAGATAATAGGTTAATCAAAGACGGGCAATGATAAACACTGGAATGCCCAGTGGGGTCAAAATGGATGAAATGATTGAATTTCGGTTTTTTTTACTATTTCTTTGCATCACTTTTTGAAATAACAAGTTTTGTAATTGTTACTATTTTTTTAAGCCAAGTTAAATACAAATATAAAATATTTGTTAAACAATGTTTGCATGAACTATTTTTGACTTTATGGAGACCCTTTTGGTTGAGTTGATAATAAAAATTATAATTAAAAAAATAGTTTCAAAGTCAACTGAACATGTCGTAGGACACCAGTGTTCCTGCAGTAACAAAAAGACTCAAGCAGGGTTGGATTAATCGGGCATTCTAGTGTTAAAGATGACAGAACACACCATTTCCCTACAGTAATTAAAGGGTTAAAAGTTAAAGTTGGATTGATCAGGCATTCTAGTGTTAAAGATAACATGATACACCAGTGTCCGTAGCAAAAGGGTTAAGGAGGATTGGATTGATCAGGCATTCTAGTGTTAAAGATGACAGAACACACCATCTACCTGCAGTAACTAAAGGGTTAAGAGTTAAGTTTGGATTGATCGGGCATTCTAGTGTTACAGATAAAAAGTAGAAATGAACAAATGATTCAGAATGAAAGTAAACAAAATAGATTAATAATGAATTTGTGGACGAAAATTAAGACTACCAGAAAACTATAAATGGACAAAACTTAAAGCAAAAATAAAATAACAAAGATGAGAATGAAGAAGGACGAAATTGAATACTAACAGGAAAGTAGAAATGGAAAAAACTGAAAGCAAGAATGATTTAAGAGAAAAGATAAGAATGAAGAAGGACGAAATTGAATACTAACAGAAAAGTAGAAATGGATAAAACTCAAAGCAAGAATGAAACAAGAGACAAAGATGAGAATGAAGAAGGACGAAATTAAAGACTAACAGAGAAGTAGAAATTGACGAAACCCAAAGTAAGAATGAAACAAGAGACAAAGATGAGAATGAAGAAGGACGAAATTGAATACTAACAGAAAAGTAGAATTGGAGAAAACTTAAAGCAAGAATGAAACAAGAGACAAAGATGAGAATGAAGAAGGACAAATGGAGCATAAAAACAGAAATTAGTATGAAGAAGGACAAATAAAGGAGAAAAACTCGGACTAGAAGAAGAGTAGAGAATTCGTAATGTCAATACGAGTAGAAGAACGAAATGGTTTTTGAAAGCTGGATTTAAATTCAAGTCAAATAGGAAGCAGATAATAAAAATAAAAAGAAAACCTCGATAAAAACAGTGCGAGAATAAACATGAAAATATGCATATTGCAAAAACCGAACAAAATTACGATGAAAAACGAAGACAATCATAAATTCTTAAACAAAGTAGACCAAAAATAGTAAACAAAAGTTATGGGCTGTGTTGGGATATAGAAAAGTAAGCAATTCCTAACCGAAGCAACTCTCAGCGTGTGACAGAAAGCACACTGACAGATAGTGGCGAGCACAGGGGGAGAGGGGGTTTTGGGGGTTTAAAGCCCCAAACACAAAAATTTCTGATTAAAAATATTGGTTCGAGTGGTATTCGGCTCAAAAGTTGTACGCAAACTCCCTCCACCCCCCTAAATGAAATCCTGTGTGCACCACTGCTGACAGATAGCCAGGACAGCTCGGCTCGATGGTGATCGAATCATAAGAAATATTGTGTTAAAATATTTAATGCTACTCATTAAATCAGTTTGATGTTTGATGTTTGCGTTTGTTTTTTTAGGGAGTTTGGACGGAGTTTGAAAGGCAAGCAGTTTAAAAATAGATTTGCAAATTTATTTTGCATACAATTATTTAACAATAATAATTAAAGATTTAATTAAATTAAATGACTCGAATTGAATTAAAAACAGTAAAACCAAGCAACAACCAAAAACTGGCGTTGAATTGTACTTGAAAAGTCAAGTCATTTCGACACACCAACAAAATGTGCCAATGACAAAATTCAAGTTTGCATTCAAACAAACCAAAATCACAAAACAAATAAAAATGCTGAGACCGCAAACAGAACACAACAATAAATTAGCTGTCGAATGTGTTGGCAGCGACGCGCCGCAATTTAAAACCATTAATTTCATTTAGCACTCCTTTTCTGGTCAATAACCCGAGCAACAACAAAAACAACAAATAACCACAACAACAACAACAACAATAACCACAAATCAACATGCAAAGCGCAGCGAGTTTATTCTTACAGACAGACAGACCAAACCGTTGACTGAACTGACTGAACAGTCGAGAGCATCCTGTCACCGTCGACGTTGCAAACAAACCCAAACAAAATATCAATTCGGCTACAACAACAAAAACAACAACAATAGAACCAACTGCTGAATGATCGCATGTCAAGCAGCGACTTGAGCATTGATGAGTTTCCTTTGCTGTTGCCATTGAATTGTTGCTTTTGTTGTTAGGCTAAGTAAACAAAGCATCAAAAATGACAACAACAAAAGCAACAAAAATAAGACGCAAACGCAGCACTTGCAACGTTGTTGCATTCCTAATAATCATCAAATGTTGATGGGACATTTGAGAGTCGCTTCAATGAATGCGCGCGCCTCAAAGTTTGAATGAAACGACCGACAGTCTGAATGTCTGGCACAGTCACTGCGTGTGTATGTGTGTGTGTGTGTGTGTGCAAAATGGTTGCACAAAAAGCAATTTGTTTTTTTTCACTGTCTCTCTTCTGTATTTATAAACTTTGAAGTGTTGGCATTCGATTTCAAATCGTTGAAATGAAGATCAACTGTTGTGGTTTTTGTTGTTATTGTGTTTGAGCAACTAATTGGCATTAATTTTTGGCAGCACATCAAATATGCGAGGATTATATATGTATGTATATGTGCCGGGTTCAATGAAATTTCATTTTTCAAACATGATTTTGCAAATATTTATTGCATATTTTTTGTTTTGATGGGTTAAACAGTTTTGCAATAAATGAAGCAATAAGTGTGAGAATTTTATGGAATTTGTTGTCGTGCCAAAAACACAACGTTAATTTGTTGAAATTTATTCAATTAATTTTCATAATAATTTTTAATTGTTTTCTGTTCAATAATGTCAAAGCTAAATTGGCTTTAAAGTAATGTACGAGACAGTAATTTTCACAAGTTAATTAATTGATTAACTGAATTGTTGAGCAGTTGAATTGAATAGTGGTAGAAAATCACGTGAATTAATTTTGATTTAATTTTGAAATGTTTTTTCTTTTCTAATTTTAATTTCATTTTTTAATGTTTCTTTAATTTAATTTTTCCTTCAAGAAATGAATGTTTATTTCAAATATTTGAACAATCTCCAAATATGTACTTTTTTGTTCCATGAATTGTTTACATTTTGCAGGTACTGTGCTCCGGACCATAAAAACTAGTATTCCCATTCGAAGAACAACTAAAATTTGGCCTATTTTCCCTTTGCTGATGTGAATGTTTGACACGCGCTCAAAGAAAACTGACTCAAGCAGTTACGAAACTGCCTGAGAAGTTTTTTTAGTATGAAATCTTATCTTTTAAACGTGTCCATCTTTGATGTGTGATCAAACAAAACTGACTCAAGCAATTACAAAACTGTCTGAGAAGTTTTTTTAGTATGAATTCTTATCTTTCTAACGTGTCCATCTTGGATGTGTGCCCAAACAAAACTGAGTCAAGCAATTACAAAACTGTCTGAGAAGTATTTTTAGTATGAAATCGTATCTTTCTAACGTGTCCATCTTGGATGTGTGCTTAAACAAAACTGAGTCAAGCAATTACAAAACTGTCTGAGAAGTATTTTTAGTATGAAATCGTATCTTTCTAACGTGTCCATCTTTGATGTGTGTTCAAACAAAACTGAGTCCAGCAATTACAAAACGGTCTGAGAAGTATTTTTAGTATGAAATCGTATCTTTCTAACGTGTCCATCTTTGATGTGTGTTCAAACAAAACTGAGTCCAGCAATTACAAAACGGTCTGAGAAGTTTTTTTAGCACGAGATATTATTATTCTAATGAAATCTAACGTAGCCCAAACACATTTATACATCGCGAGATATAGTAAGATTACTAAATGCGTCTATTGGAAAAGTAATAACCACTTTATGTATTTTTTCATAATAAAAATTACAACTTCTAACTATATAATAATTCAAACAAAAATGGGTCAATAATATTGACCCAATTGACAAATGTACTTCACACACGAGAACAAACGACACCCACGACACAGACGCTGCACATTGAATTTTAATGAGCTGAATTTATATTGAGCGAGTTCATAAATTCATCATAGACTAGAAGAACTGTCAAATTCAAACAACAACAATAAAGTGCAACAGTCAACGTAATGAGCCATTGCCGAAAGCCACTTATCAAACGGTCATCTACATACAATTTCTATGTTTTGAAATTTCCGCAATTCCTAATGAAACCCTAATTAGTAACTACACGCTGTGCTGCATGCATGCACCAACCAACACTACAACAGTCGAGACGGTCGGACAGCAGATTGTCAGTAACTTCAAAACTAAGTAATAATAATAATGACAATAATAAAAACAACAACGATACAACACAAATTTTGTTGCCGCATTTGTCAACCCTTTCGATTGTATTTGGAACTGGTTGTTGTTGTTGTCGTTTTGTAATATCACTCAAACGCTCAATTAAACCGATATATGTATGTATGGCTGCCAGTTGTGTTGCAGGCGATGTATGTGTGTATGTGTGTGTGTGTGTGTGACGGATGCATGCGGCGAAAACCATAAAATTTACTACAAATTAATTAATACCCATTTAAAAGTAGTAAAAATGAAAAGCAACAAGCCCCCATGGCTTCAAAACCCGCACAACAACAATGCTAACTACAACAATGCTACAGCAACAAAAAACATAAATACGTAGAAGAGAGAAGAGCATAACAGTAGCAAGACGTGGGAGGGGAGGGGGGATGGAAGCACAAAATTGACTATACCAAATATGCAACACATCAGAGGGAACAACAACAACAACGACAACAACGACAAGAATACATTAAGCCATAACAACACACACACAAACACAGACACTCACATAAAAAGAAGTGAACGCGCCTACAGACTCAAGCACGACACATTAAACAATGCCAAAGCAAAGCCATCAACAGTCGAGCGTCACCACAGCCACCCAGTCAGCCAGTTAGTCAGTCAGTGAGCCAAACAGCCATCAAACCATCAACGCAATCAGCTGTTAACTGAAGTGTAAAATGTCGTGTTGTATTTGCGGTGCGACGGCAGCGAATGTGTACAACCAGTACAACAACAACAATAACAACGACCAACACCAAAGCGCATCTTTTTCATGGGCCATAACTTGCAGCCTGGCGCACACACGACGAGCCCTAAAACAAAACTTTCAACTGAAACATGACTTTTTAATGCTTCTTCTTCTTCAATTGTTGTTGTTGTTGTTTTTTCAAGTATTTTACGTTTGTTTAGTGATCTTCAATTCGTTATAGAAATTATCATTAACCAAAAAAAAAAAAACAAAAAACAACAACAACGCACACGCAGTCATAAAAATGCACACAAATTGGCCGAGTTTTAGGGCCGCGCAGACTGTACTCAACCAACAACAACAACAACAACAAAAAATCATAATTAGTAGTTGACATACAGTTGAGAGTGCGCTGCTGCTGGTATTTAGTTGCAATTGTTGTTGTTGTAATTTTACTTTACCCATTCCAACTGCGAGTGATTTAAGTGTGAAAATTTTAATCGACAATCGACCTCAACATTCTACACACTTATTGCTGCCGCCGTTTCGATTTGATTGCTGAAAACTTTTTCATATTGCTGCATCTGGCAACAACGGAAATTGTGCATTTTTTTCTCATCGCAAAATGTCGTAAAATATTAATTAATGTTGCATTCCTCATTAGCCAAGTAGGCGCATTCTAATTGCAATTAAATTATGGCTGGTGTGCGTTTTGTCCGAAGAGCGGCGCGCACAAAAACTAAAAGGTTAACTAATTTAATTAGCTTAAAACAAAAAAACAAGCTAATATCAAACATAACAACAACACTAATCAAATTGCAATTCAGTTTGTGTGTGTGTGTGTGTGTGTGTGTGTGTTGGCGAGTCGGCAGTAAACTTTCAAATTCAATTGAAATTTTTTTTCGAATGGTATGCGGATGTTGTATGTTGTTGAAAATCCGCTATGCAACGCAAGCTCGATTTTCTCACGCTGCAAAGTGTGTAATGACAGCGATTAGAACTAATGCAAAAATGCTATCAAACTTGCGAAGCGTGAGAAGATAGTTGATAGTTGGATTAGGGAGAGTAGTAAATAATTCAGACGTGAGAGCGATCGAAGCAGTCGATATGTTGTTCTATGAAACTGATCTTCAGTTCTACACGCCTTGACAATGCTTACAAAAATTGTTGGGAGCAACTTTATTATTGATTCGAGGGGATCGCCTTGTCAAATACGCCAAAAGAGAAGGTGCAAGTGTTCTCTACCCAAAAAAGCCTATAAACGATATCCGAGATGGTCTGCGTGGTCGTTGATTATTTTCTTTACTCTAAACCTATTAACTGATGAAGCCCACAAAAGATACGAGTGTCAAAAATTACTTTTTTATTACTTTCTTTTACACTATTCATCACAAGGAAGCCTACAGAAGGGACCTACAATTTAATACTAAATCCGAACGGCGGTTTTTGGCAATTTTCCTTTCACATTTGGAGGGTTTGCCATTGCCTTCCAAAATCACACTTGTGCAATTCTTGTAATTCTCATCTGCTTCATGTGGATAGCGATAGAAGTAGCCGAGTGTTTCGCCAGCCAGAGCTAGGAATTGAACCTAGAGCCTCTGGTATGAGAAGCCAGCGCGCTACTCGCTAAACTATTTAAGTGGAACTGATCCAGTATTGACAGATACCAAAAGTTAAAAATCTCCTAAAATTTTGTTTATAATTTGGGTAATTTTAAAGGAATTAAACTTCTTACAAAAAAATAAAAATATATACATAGGTGAATTCTTTGTAAGGTGCCACTCTTTGTAAGGTGCCACCCCTGCTCGATTTCGACGTTCCAGCAATCCAAGCAAAAAATTCCTACCGTCATTTAAGGTATATATGACAACATTAATTTTAATGTGGTTTTTGAGGGAACAGACGCAATAACACGGTCTGGGTAAAGAAAAGTGTCAAATGTGGTTAACCCTTCGTTTGGCACCTATGCGGATGTTCACATTCGTACCACAGTGGTCTAGCCAGACCACCGCATATTTCCATACATTTCTATGGAATTTGTACGTTTCTGTAGACGCATTAAAACGCATATATGAGCTATTCAGGTATAATCTTTTGGGTTTTCATTGTTTATTATGTATTTTTACTGAACTAAGTTACCTGTTCAGGTAGAAATATCAAGAAAAAACACATTTTTTTGTAAATTAAAACAATGTGTTTTTGTGAATTTTGTATTTATTCTAAGCAATAAAACTGCGATTTTCAGTATTTTTTGTTATTAAATTTAATCATTCATCGATTTCTTCTTCGTTCCTACAACTGAAACAAACGTAGTCTACTTTTGAGTGCTGTTGGCATACTGGTTCAGTGCATTTTACGCAGTAAAATGGAGTTTTGCGTTTCGCCTTATCCAAACGATAGCTTACAAAGTTTTTTTTTTGTCGAGCGTTGGTGGTCCAGCTGGCATATTGTGTGTGGGTATTTCAAAAGGTATTGATTTGCCAAAAAAAGACTTAATTTCCGAACGAGTTCCAAATTGCGCGATGATGGAAGCATTGTTCATTCTATTTTCGACATTAGCGATAACCAATGACTTTGAAAGTGTGACTAGAAAGTTGCGTCGTGCATCAGATCTGGTCATATTACCGATTTCTTTGCAAATGCAATATGCAGCCAATGCCATCACATCTAACATATTACAGAAGAAAGCAAAGGTCCATCGCTTTGTTGACCGTTTACAGGAGAAATGAGTTACCATTTGGTCCATACAATCGACACCAGCTTTAGTTGAATTATAAAACAAAATTGCTTCTGGTTTCATTGCTTCACCAACACAATATTTTGTGTAATGCACAGTCGAAAGTAAGATCACAGCTTTATTTTTTTCAGTACGTAACTGCACATCGAAACCAAGTTTTCGTGAAAACCAAAAAGAGTTGAAAATATAGCACGAGAAGGGCTCTTTCGCATCTCTTCCGGTACACATCTTTTATTAGATCTTATTGTGCCAACGAAGGAAAGACCGATATTAGCAAGCCGCTTGGAAAAGTAAAGGCAAGGCTAACTGTATAATCTAATATAAACAGTGAAAAAATGAAAAGTGTACACCTCTCACAAAACTCATTTACACACAAAGTTTACACTTTTTCTTGAAAAAAATGCTCTCAACAAAGTTTGGCGAGTTTTTAAACTCACTACACAAAGTTCGAAAATTAAATTACTGCGATTATATGTGTAAATCTCTTCATATCTCACACATTTCTATAGAAAATATGTTGGTGGTCTGGCTAGACCACTGTGGTACGAATGTGATATGACGGCCAAAATGTCCTTATAATTATCCTTCTATGGCACGGATCCTTATAATTTTTTTTTCAAATGAAAGTGGACAAAAAGATAGGAAAAGTCATAGAATTTCCTAGTTCTAGCTCAATTAGAAGTATATTATAATTTCAGTCAAAGTTGAAAATGGTCTGGCTGGACCACCGTGCCAAACGGAGGGTTAAGAAAAAACTTAAAAATAAAAACTGAAGGTTTTTCTTGCGGTGAAAAAGTAACGAAAAACTTATAAAAAACTAAGGTAAATATCAGTGTTGGACTTAATTTTTAATGGTTTTTCATAATCCGAAATGATATCCGAGCATATCGTAAAGGGAAAAAATTTATACAATGATTTCCAAAATGGCATAAAAATGTAAAGTGCCACCTTTCTTTCTTCTTTCTTTGTAAGGTGCCACCCCCCCTTTTTTCATTGTTTTGTGATCCTATATCGGTAAAATGCCTTTTAATTGCTAGGAATCGTCATTCAAATGAATTTAAAGTGGTCTTAGTCAATTTTTCTCTAATCCTATCATGAGGAATAAAGTTCAGTTCAGTTTTGTTTAATAATTTCCATATAATTACCGTTTTATTCGTTACCATTCAATTTTCATTTTGCTTTCGGTAATTTTATATTTAATTCAAATTAAATTCAATAATCTTTCATACATTTTCCAAATCATGCATTTTTACTTGAGATTTTTACGTTTTTAGCGGTTTTTTTAGGGGGTGGCACTTTACATTAAAAAAATTTTGTGTTACCTTTTGTTATCGCTCTTTTTGTTATAGCTCTTTAAACCCTCTTTCCAACGGTATATTAACATTGGCGATACTTTAATTTTCTAACGAGTTATGCGCAAAAAAGCTATGGGGTGGCACATTACAAAGAATTCCCCTACATATAATTTTTTTAATGCAGCCTTTTCTTGATTCATCTTCAGCTTAACAACAAAAACTTAACAAAAACAAAACATATAACAAATGAATTAAACAAAAAGTGCCAATTTTTGCGGGATTTCATTGTGACAGCAATAAGTGAGAACGAGATAGAACGAGCTTACATTTTGTAAGCTTACACATTTTTAACACAATAGGGTGCTTTGACTATTAAAGTAGTTGTCAAAATATGTTTTGTTTCCAGTGTTCCCAATACATCATACTTCGTTATCCACAAATCTCCCAAAAATCCACTAAGGATCCGAAAATGCCCTAACATAAATATAAATCTCCTAAATGTTCTCCTAAACAATTCTTCCTCCTAAAAATTCTCCTAAAAGGCCAAGAATCTCCTAAATCTAGGAGGAAATCTCCTGATCTGGCAACCCTGAACTGATTATCAGCTCTTCTCGCCATAACAAAACTCACAAAAGGTGTCAGAGATCTCTTTGACGTTGATCAATTTCTGAACTCTATGTTTCTTGATGAAGCCCAAAAAAGATGTCAAAGGTGACTCTTTTATTACTTTTCTTTACACTTTTCGCCATAAGGAAGGTTACAGAAGGTTTCAAAGGTGATCACTGTTGTCCCTGACCATAAGATCTACTCTATATTTCTTGAGCCTTGAAGACTTCAAAGGTTGTCTGAGGTGCTTTCTTTAGTCGCTGTAATTTACAAATGAGCAGAGGTCCATGAAACTGTTCTTCTTACTTCTTAAGCTGCTATAATGAAACCTACAAAAGATTTTTGAAATTATTTCTGTTGCTCTACTAGACTCTATATTTGTTGTTGTTGTTCTACTGCATATTTCTTGAGCCTTGAAGTGTTCAAAGCGCATCTAAAGTGGTATTTTTAGTCGCTGTATTTTTACAAATGAGCAGAGGTCCATAAAACTGGTCTTCTTACCATAACGAAGCCTACAAAAGATTTCAGAGGTGATCTCTGTTATTGGTGATCATTTGCTCTACTCTAAACCACTTGATGACGTCTACTAAAGATATTTGAGGTGGTCTCTATTGTCGCTGTATTTTTAGGTATAACTAAAGGTCTATAAAACTCATCATCTGCTTTTCTTGTCATGACGAAGGTGACAACGAAAGGTGATCTTTGTTTTTGCTTGATCATCTACTCTTCTTGCCATTATTAAGCCTACCCGAACTATCAGAGGTGTTGTCGTTGATCATTTACTCCGTATTTTGAGTTGGTCTCTATTGTCGCTGTATTTGTATGAATGATTAGAGGTCTTTAAGACTGATACTTTCCTCTTCGTTCCATAACGAAACCTACAAAAGTAGGTCAGAAGTGATCTCTGTTGTCATTTGCTTAGCTCTATATGTTTCTTTTCGGTACAGTCCTTACTTGATGAAGCCTATAAATTATACCCGAGATGAATTCTGTTGTGGCTGTATTTGTACGTATGATTGGAGGTCTACAAATTTGATCATCTACTCTACTCGCCTTGGTTAAGCCTACCCAAGGTATCAGAGGTGATCTCTGTTCACTTGATCTACTTTATAATACTTGATGAAGCGTGTAAAAGATATCTGAGTTGGTCTCTGTAGTCGCTGTATTCTTACGTGTGATTGGAGGTCTATAAAACAGATCATTTACTTTTCTCGCCATGGTGTAGCCTACCCAAGCCTCATTTGCTCCGATCTATATTACTTCAAAGACCCTATAAAACATATCTAAGTTGGTCTCTGTTGTCCTTGTATTTGTATGAATGATAAGTGGTCTTTAAAACTGATATTTTCTTCGCTCCATAACGATACCTACAAAAGTGTGTCAGATGTGATCTTTGTTGTCGTTGATCATTTGCTTCGATCTAGATTACTTCATAGAACCTATACAAGATGTCTAAGTTAGTCTCTGTTCTGTATCTAAAACAGATCATTTGCTTTGACGAAACTTATTAAAAACTCTGTGACTCTATGTAGACTTTGTCTGGATCTTGACAATTAAAAGATCTACCGAAACTGCTTCAGGGACAAGAAGCAGAATACTGCAAATCTTTTGATCTAATACGTAACTCTTTTTCTCTCTAAATGCAATTAGAAATCATTACAGGTTATAACATGTTTAAGCGCGTTCAGAGATCTAAAGACTGATTATTTGCATCGATGAATTTTATAAAAAAAAAATGACTAAGGAGGACAGTACTTGTCCTTCACCTTAAACTCTAAACACACCAGAACATTTACATATTTTCTCGGTACATCGGAACAGTCATGACCATTTTAAAAGAAGACTGTGTCTTTGTAGACTGCGCCTGGATTTTGACAATTGAAAGATTTGCCAAAACTGAAAGATCTGCCAAAGGAGGTACAGAAAAATTGCAAATCTTTTGTTTTTCACCGTTTTTTCGCCTCTCTAAATAGAACTAGAAAACCTTATAATGATTCATCTTCAACGAACTGGATGGACATAAATATTGGTGTATATTTGAGGATTGCTAAGGTTTAGGCAAACATTCAATTGGCTTCTCTACTCAGACATCACATCACTTCACTCTACTTTATTTTGCGTTATCACAATCTCACCACTTGCTGGCCTAAGTTAGCCTTTCAACAATGGCCTCAACAGCCACTTTAACCTAACCCTAAACAATATCAGAGATTTCTTGTACGGTTGGGGTATCATTTTGATGTTCTCAACGTTCCAATAGGAGTTGATCATTTGTTATTTGTAATGAATATTGTCTGAGATCAATATTGTCTACGCTCAACAATTACCGATATGGCAGCTCTTGCCACGACTGACAGAACCCAATCGAGCTGGCAACCTGTCACCGGCGAACCGAGGCAGGGTTCTCTTTTTGCAATTTTGTTGTTTCGTTTGTTGGGCTGGGTGCGCAGAGCCAAAAACTTTCGAAGTAAATCATGCTTTTTAACTGTTTTTGAGTAAATTAAATACAAACATTAACAAAAACTACAATGAAGAACGATACAAAGTCCAGTGCAGAAGTGCAGCCAATTTTCAGCAATTTTTTGTTGGTTGAAAATCGAAAAACTGAAGACTCATTACAAATTCAATTCAACTACAAAATCTTTAACGATTTCATAGCTCATACTGGCCAACAAGGCCCACTGTCTGGGCATTCCCATACGGGCTGCGGGCTGTTGCTTTGCATTCACCAAACATGTATTTATATTTATATGAGTTGTTGTAGTATTCGCAGCTTATCGTTTTGCCAATCGATGACGCTGTACGTTGTGCATTCATTGTGGCGCTGCTGCCCAACCATTCACAGTTGCTGGCTAAAGCGGCCGGCGGCAACTTGCGCACCGACTCATTTATTAATTTTCTGCTATTATTTATAACCAACAACAACAACCAGAACAAGAACAACAAACAAGCGGCAAACAGTCCAACAAATCAATGACCTTCTCGAATAAAAAAAACGGCAACAGCGCAGGTAAAAAACTGCAAGACAAATACAACAACAATAAATGAAAGAAAATAAAAACAATGCCACAAACTTCTAATATTGGAGCAAAGTGTTTAAGTAGAATTTTTGTTTGGTTGATTGTTTGTTTGTTTACTTTTTATATTCGCTTTCATTTTGGTTGCTTTGGAACGACCGAAAACGTTTTCGTTTCATTTGAGGTGTGGTTGTTGCATTCGCTGTACTGGTTCATGTTGTTGTTGGGTTTTCTAACAAATGTATTGAGTCATTGACCGATAATATCAGGGATTCAAGTGTATGCAGCGCAGTAAACGCAGCAAAATAATAGCAACAACAAGAAAAATGACTGCTCGAAAGTCAACGAAAGCATTTGGCAGCAGCGAGTGTGGAATTTTTAAATATTGTTTTACGATGTTTAATGGATTTTTTCTGATTTTCTGATTATGTTAATGACAAAGTGCAATGCTTAAACGTGGGCGTGGTTGATGCTATATTTGGTATTTCTGCAGCTCGAAAGAGACTTTAGTCGTCACTGAAAGTTTACTCGAGATTGCGAAAAACTGCGTCCAGGGCAGTGGTGCACACAGGATTACATTTACGGGAGGGGAGAGGGGGTTCTGTACATGGCCAATGCTTTTTAGAATCATATTTTCCAACCAGAATTTTCGTAACAAACCTAAATATATTTTGGAGGTTTGAACCCTTTCGTGCTCCCCTTCGGCTCTTGACTTCAAAGGCCCTTTTCTTAAGTATTTTATGTAAAAACTATATACAAAACCATATTTTGTATAAAAAATCCAAGCACTCGAAACCCCTAGAAATCTTCTTTGACCTAATCAGAGCCAGTCAGAGAATTGAAAGAAATTATATTTTACTTGTTTTCTTACTATGCACTTCTTGTTTCTTACTGTACGTTTTGCTTAAATTTTTCACTCATGTTTCCTTTCCTTACTTTGTTTTAATTGTTGTTTTAATTGTTTAATTACTTATCAGCTGCTTCGAGGCAATAAACGAAAATCGTGTGAAAATTTTTGAAAAGGCATGACGACGAAACAGCTTGACAAATTAAACAACAACAACAATGCAAACCCATGCAAACATTTAAACCCAAAAAATTTAAATCGCTCTGTGATTGCATGGGTTGTGTCTGTCACATGGCAACAGCGCACGCGAAGGTGTCAACGATCGACACGTGCACCCGCCGATCGTGCAGGGCGAGTCGACTGTGCACCCGATTGTGGTTTCAGCAAATGCTCAGGTGTCAATGACAGCTGTGGCTGGCTACGCAATTCAGCGATTTTACGATTGTTTTCACTAGACGTTCATACAACACTGCAAGCGATCATAAAACAAAGCTCTGTGAACGACTTAAAGCATGCAAGACTCATAAAAGTACCGCATTTTTTAACTAAAACGTCGATGTGTGAGAGAACTGTCAAATGACATCAGCTGGAGGCAATCAGGGAGTAAATATATGCAAATAAAAAAAAGGGTTTAAATAGGCGACCTGGCGAGAAAAAAGTTTGAAATTTTTACTAACACAAAAGTAGAAAAAATTAAAACAAAATAAAACTTAAAACAAAAATAAGGGAACAGTAACAAGAAAAGTCTATGCCAAGCAACACTAACCGAATAGAAAAGTAAAAATAAAAAATTAAAAATAAGAAATAGTCAACTAAACCCACCCTAACCCATTCAAAGATCATTGCAAACCGCAAGAAAATCTCAACAATCGACGCAAAAGTATTTGGTGCTCTCATTGAGTTCTCGTTCTCGCCAGTTCTGCGCGTTCCACTCTAACGCCTTGGGGTCGCCACAAAGTCTGTGTGGAATTTTAATGATACAATAAATAATATAAATAATGATGTAAGCGGCTTAAAAGTTAAACGGGGAAAATTTCACCGCCACTTCTAGCAACGCTTTGATGTTGAAACGTTTTTGTTGTTTAGCCGCTTTGAAGCGGCGCTGTTGAACGAAGAGTTCTTCAACTCTTTGAAATGTAGATTTCAGTTTTCAGCTCATTTGTGCTTCCTGCTTTGTTTTTACGTTTCGAAATGTGGCTAAAAATTCCTAACTAGTCAGACTCACAAAACCAATGAAATACAAATTTCGAATAAGCAATCAAAAATGCAAAGAACGCGATCATAGTTTGAGAAGAGAAGAATGAGTAGAGTAGAGTGGAGTGGAGTGGAGTGGAGTTAAATGTTCGAAGGGTTTCGGCTTTGAGTTTTGATTCATTTGTTTTGTGTTTTTTGTTTTCATTTGTTATTAAATAAATTTTAATTTAATTAACACACTAAAACGCCACACCACACAGAAAGCCATTCATGTATATAGGCTGAACTGGATTTGTTGTTGTCATTGGTGTTGTTGTCGTTGATTTATGGTTTGATTGTTAACTACAGCTGGTGTTTTCGCATAAATTGTATTTTGAGTGGTGCTTTTTTTGGGTAAATTTGAAGCGTCTTTTTAACATAAATTTTATACACAAAGATGCGAAATTTGATTCAGTTAATGTTTTTATTTACAAATTCAAGTTTAACTTCAAAGTCGGGACTAGTCTGATCCAATAAAAGTGCTCAATTTATAAATTCAAGTTTTATTTCAAAGTCTCGACTGGTCTGTTCCAATAAAATTTGTCAATTTCAATTTGTTTTCTTTGCAAGTGGCAGCTCTGAATTTTGACGATTCTTGCGATTAGTAAAATTGAATCGCTACACAAAGGAAGAATGCGTTTGCATTGTGAAAACAATCGATTTAGAAAAGCAACGATTTCCAGTTTGAATGATCTGTTAACTGGTCACCGAACAACTAACAGCAAACTTCGAATTTAGAAAGGCAAAGTAAACAAATATTTTGCTTGATTTTGAAATTGTTTTACCTATATTACTCCGAATAACACTCCGAATTTTATTTTCATTTCATTTTGAATACTAAATTTTAATGTAACATTGAATTTTAGTTAAAAATTTCTTTAAAAACTACTTAAAATTTTTCTCCGAATTTTACTCCGAATATTGTTCTCATTTAAGAAGGCAGACTAGACAAATATTTTGCTTGAATTTCACATTTTACTACTTTTATTACTCCGAATAACACTCCGAATTGCATTTTCATTTCACTTTAAATATAGAATTTCAACGTAACATTGAATTTTAATTAAAAAAATTCTCTAAAAACTACTTAAAATTTTACTCCGAATTTTACTCCGAATATTGTTCTCATTTAAGAAGGCAGACGACAAATATTTTGCTTAAATATCAAATTGTATTACTTTTATTATTCCGAATTTTATTTTCATTTCACTTTGAATACTAAATTTAAACGTAACATTGAATTTTACTTCAAATTTTTTATAAAAACTACTTCAAATTATACTCCGAATTTTTTTCCGAAACTTGTTCTCATTAAAAGAGGCAGACTAGACAAATATTTTGCTTAAATTTCAAATTGTATTACATTTATGACTCCGAATAACACTCCGAATTTTATTTTCTTGAATACTGAATTTCACTTTGAATACTGAATTTCAGCGTAACATTGAACTTTACTTCAAATTTTCTCTAAACACTATTCCGAATTTTACTCCGAATTTTTATCTCAAGTAAGAAGGCCGACTAGACCAACTTTTTGCTTGAATTTTAATTTTTAACTTATATTACTCTTAATAACACTCCGAATTTCTTTTTTATTTCACTTTAAATACTAAATTTCAATGTAGCATTTAATTTTACTTTAAATTTTCTCTAAAAACTACTCCGAATTTTGTTCTTTTCTAAAATGGAAGCCAAATTGACTCCAACAAGGCCTTTTATTATTTAAGCCGAGTAGACTTTCTGAAAGAAAACCTTTACCATTTTTAAAGGCAAATTAAATAAAAAAAACAAATATTGTTAAAACTTTTAAGCCTTTTTTGAAGCATAAATCCATAAAGCCTTTAAGGAAAACTGATTGAAATTAATGGCGCTCTTAAAATAAAAATCATACACAGTAAAATCCGCTTAAGTTCCTCACGTATAAAAGAAAATGTTTTTGAGGAACTAGAATAAATCAAATTTAATTAATTAAATTTTGATCATTTAACCCTAATTCCCAGAATTTTAAAAGTAACGTAAACCCAAAAGTGAGACTGTCAGGCTTATATGAACTAATTTACTGAAAACATTTGTAAAAAAACTGTCTAAAATGTAAAATTTATAAATGCAATATAATTCTAACATTCCATTAGAGGATTACATAAAATAATGGAATCGAAAATCTTTTGGATTTATCACCATTTGAAATCTTTAGTGAGACTGTGAGACTCACTTCTGGAAATTAGGGTTAAACAGAGAAGGTACCAAAGATGGTGCCTAACTTAACCAGGTTTCACTGTAGTCGCATTAGTGTTATACAACTCGAACAATGCCTTTCTTCATAGCTTCATAGCCAACGTTCAGTATTTTTGTTCAAGTCGCTGAATATTTTGCATATCGATTTCGAATTGCATCCCAACTCAAATGCCAATGCCAACAATATTTTAATCAACGTAAATATAAAATTTTATTCGCACGACAAACAACTGTCGGTAGAAACCAGACAGCAGAGTCTACCGGCTGTTGCTGGGGTGCTGGAATCTGTGAGTTTGAACAGGTGGCTGCCAGAGCGTTGAATAAAATTTTGAATTAATTCAAAAATAGTTAAGTGCGATTGTATATGATCGAAATGTTCATTCATTCTTTGACATGCCACGACTTGATTCATTCATAGCTGAGCGATTTAGTTATCTTATTAATAATTGTGAGTATTAATTTAATTATTAATTATATTGTTCGTTATTCATTGCGCTAAATCATATTAAAAGAGACTTTTTAATTAATAAAAAAATAAAAAAACATTAATTCATTCATACATTCATTCATTTATCTGTCACACGTTCATTCATTTCTCTACTCAAATCATTCTCCGCTAATTTCTTGATAATGAGCTCCAAGCGTTTTTCAACGCACTTTTTTGTCGCACACACATACACACACACACACGCACACAACGTGTACGATTTTACCGTTTTGTTGCTGTTGTTGTTGTTATTATTATTATTCTCAATGTTGCCTTTAATTTGATTGTTGTTGATGTTGTTTGCGTTTTTCAGCCAGCTTTCAATTGACGTCAATCATCGGCGGCGCTGGCTGCGATAGTAGTCGTCGTCGATAGACACCGGCAGCACACCTCAACTAAAAACCCAACAACAATGCCACTATTTTCGCTGCAAAACAAAAGCACCGCCCATACGAGCCGCCTGCCCCTGGCCCATCATCACGAATAAGCAAAGCAAAAAGCACGAAGACTGAACTGGGATACATTTTATGATCTCGTCTCAATATTTATGTTCTGACAACAAAGCGCAAAAAAACACAGCAAAAACGTACAAAAATGCTGCGCATTATAGGGAAGTATGCTTGTGTGTGTGTGTGTGTGCGTCTGTGTGTACACTATGCCAAATAAAACAAAAAATATAACAAACAACAAAAAACTTAAGTAAAATATTAAAAAGAAGAAAAAAACCTTCAACGAAATGCTCGACAAACTGTTCTACCGGTATTCGATTATTTAGGCATTTAGATGGCATTTCAGCTACTTGAACAGTGACACTGTTGTTGTTATTTGTTTTTTTTGTTTTTTGTGCGCACACATTTTCTTTGAGTTTTAATGCAGCAAGTTTTTATTGGATTTCTTTAAACTGTTTATAATCGTTTTAAAATTTTATTTTTTTTGGAGAGTTGTGGTTTTTTGTAATAATTTTAACTACGCAATTAATTTAATTAATTAGTTGATATAAGTTTTTCATTAAAATTTTCAACATTTATTTTTCGAAATCTTTGTAGTTGCTGCAACTAATGGCACAGTTTGGTTGAAACAAACCCTCCATAGGAATTGTCGTAGATATCATAACTAAGTCTGCTGTATAAAGCTTTCCGCAGATGCTGCAGGAACGAAGACTGCGAGGAATCTGTTGCGCACTTCCTCTTCGAATGCGCGGCGATTCTCGGGACAACACTTCTTCAGCTATCTAGCGGATCCAGAGAAGATACCCCCAAGCAGTGGCGCACACAGGATTTAATTTGGGGCGAGGAAGGTTAGCTAAAACATTTACTATTTTTTAGTTTAAGTGAACATCAAAAATCACAGCTGACCTTTAATCAGCTACAAATATATTCAGTAACGCACGCAAGGGGGCTTTTGGTGTTAAATCCCTTCTTCCCCCAAAATGTTAGTTTGATACAAAAAATGTGAATGGTAAATATGTTTTCAAGTGGTTTAAATGGGTAAATAAGGCTTAAATGGGCTGAAGTGTTATGTATGGTCCCTCCCACTCGCCTCAACTCGAAAAACCGAGTATTGGGACGTTGGACAGTTTTTAGGTGAAGCCAGCCATCGCTGGAAATTGGAAATTGCATCACGACAATGCATCCAGCCAAACCTGCTGCCCGGTAATCTACCATTTGATCGCGACGGTTCCAAAATCCCTCTTACAACTCCAACTTGGCCTCAAAAGACTTTTTCTATTCTCAAAAGTGAAATCCTCCATGGGACGAGCGTATTATGTTAGAGATTGAAGCCATTCGCCAAGGCGATGATTGGACCCTATCAGTACTACTTTAGACCTGGCAAGTCCACCATTGACCAGATATCAACTTTACGCCAAATCCTGGAGAAGATCCATGAGAGTCAAATCGATCTCCACTATCGAACCATCTCTTTATAGATTACAATGCAGCATTCAATAGCAGTGTAGTGTAGTGTAAACTTAGAATCCCTGCAAAGCTCGTGAGACTTTGCAGAGCGATGTTGAGCAATACGCGCAGCTCCGTCAAGGTTGGATGTGACCTCTTCGACCTATTTGATACCGTTCGAGGCTTCAAACAGGACGAACCTTTATCATGCGACCTCTTCAACTTCACCATGGAGAGTGTTCAGCGCAAGGCCGGTGTACTTCGTAATGGCACAATCTTCCACAAAAGTCTCCCGCTCCTTGATTACACCAATGACATTGACACCATCGGGCATAACAAGCGAGATGTCACCGTTGCCTTTGCGGCAATCGAAAGAGAATCTGCCAAAATGGTTCTGGTGGTAAATGACGACAAGACGAAGTATATGCTGTCTACACGCAGGGACTCGCAGCGGCTAGGGTCTCACGTCCAGGCCGACAGATGTACTTTTGAAGATGTCAAGGAATTCGTAATTTCCTTGGCACCGCCGTTAACAGCAGCAATGATGTCAGCCTGGAGATAAAGCGAAGGCCAACAGGTGCTACTACGGTCTCGGTAGTCAATTGAGAAGTAGAGACCTCTCTCGATCGACAAAACTAACACTCGGCTTGCCTGGCTACGTTGGCTTCGCCTTGTTTGTCGTATGGACGATGAAGCTCCGACGAAAAAAGTGTTCGATGCGGTAGTTGGAGGTCGACGGGGAAGAGGAAGGCCGTGTCTCTTGGTGGAAGGACCAAGTTGAGGAGGACCTATCTTCTCTTGGTGTGACCAAGAAAAGAAGAAGGCGCGCGCAAAGCAGAGGCCAGTTAGGTAATTAAGAAGGTACCATGGGACAGTCTAAGTGCTTTCATCGAAGCTTGCACGCGTATCCTTAGGAACTTCTCGGTATGCGTCAATCTGGAAGCCTTCAAGGCATGGAAAAGTCGTTGGCAAAAGTGCTTCGATTAAAGCAACATCTAAAATAAATCTATTTTTTCCAAAATGGGTCCACATCGAGCCATGTTTGAAGGTCAGATGGGTCACTGCTTCATAGATACCCAGGCTAAAAATTTGATACTTTTTTCCCAATGAGTTCTGAAGGCAATGCCGAGAAGGAGGAAGACAATAGACTTTATCTCTCTAGGAGAAGTAGAACTCACTGGGGTGACTCATGCTTTTTTCTGTTCTTCGATAATTTAGAGCAGCGGTTCTCCAACTTTTCGCGTACTATATGAATGGTACGAACGTATGAACGAACGAAAAACGAGCTGTTGAAAAACATGGACATAGCACATTGAATCGACATTCAACCACTACGCTAATTTGGCCATGTCTCCTGTATGGACGACGAAGTTCGGTAGTTGGAGGTCGAAAGTACCAAGTACCAAGTTGAAGACATGCTATCATCTTCTAGTGTGGCCAACTGGCGAAGGTGCACGCAAAGCAGAGGCGCCTGGATGGGATTTTTGCGATAGATCGTAACCCAGTAACGGGTCGTCGTGGCCAGTTAAGAAAGTAAGTATTCATATGCAATGCGGATTAAAGGCTGAGAGATCTCTGTAAGATATGTTTATCACAGTTTGAAAACCTATGAACTAAACGATTCAGCTTATGTGACTTTTCACAGTCCAAGAACTTCATTAGCAGCTCCAACTCCAAATAAGAAGAACTGAGTTGGAAAAGAAAGTTGTAACACCTCTATGGACCTCTATGGACATTTATGACTTCAGCGAGTTGCATGGCAGCAGAAACGTCCACTTAGCTAATACAACTTTAAAATAAAATCAGGCTTCAAAATTTCGACTTTAACCTCAAATTCTACCAACGACCGCAGCTTCTTAGTTCTTCTTTTTAGTTGAAGGCAGCTGGCCGATTAGCAAAATGGAGTGCTAAATCGAGCAGCAGACAACGCCACCAGAACCGCACAATGTTAACAATTACAACATAAAAATAATAATTATATAAAGTTAATTGCATGGGCGGTGGAGCAAGCGCAGCAGACTGATAAAGGCGCTGCTGGCGGCACGATGCGTCCGCCTCTCGTCTCTGCAACATGTGTGCGAGCGGCAAGTGTTGAAATGGTTTCGGGTGGCATGCAATGCGGATGTGCTGCTAACAACCGACACTACAAAAACAACAACAATAATAATAACAACAAAAACGACTATAGAAACCAGTAACAACCAGCGGCAGCAACAATGCAGCAACGATTGCATGCGGCATGCGGCTTGCATTGCTTGTTGCGCTTAGAATAAGAATGCAATTGTTGTTTTTGTTGATTGCATGCGCGTGTTGCAATATTGTGCCGCATTGTTTCAATTGTTTTAAATCATTATTTTTTCGCGCTTTTTCTGCATTTTCTGTCGCTGTTTAATTGCAAATTACAAATGCAAAGTGACTGCGGCAATTACCACTTGTTCGTTTGGCTGGCTACATGGCTGCGTGTCTGTGTGTATGTGTGTGTGTGTGTTGTGTACGACGGCCTGGCCCCACTTGCCGCCAGCATGTAAACATTGTTATGCCAAGCAATGCCAAAGAACGCCAACTGCTGCAAATTGTAGGCAGTTAATTGAAGGCCAAGGTTTGCCGACTTCTTTTGAATTTCGCAGTGCGCAGCGGCAGTCGGCCGGCTGGCGTCTCATTAAAAAGCCATAATATTTAGTACAATGTTAGCAATTATGAAATATTCCAGCATTATTCTGGCTAACCACAGCGGCTCGAGTGATTAGCATAGCGCAACACCGGCCAGCGGTGCGGCGCTTCGAAGAGCGATTCAGACAATTGTACTCAAAAGAGTGTGCGAGGTGCTCAGAGCTTTGTGTCCAATGTGGACTAACTACAAGGAAATCAGTTTACTTTCTACAGACATTGTAAGGGTCCTGAATTCTAGCATCAGGCTTCATCTTGTTGGAATATCAGAGCCTGAAAATCAGCCACTTGTATGCTTACATACTACCAGACTGGCTTGAGACCTTTAAAGAGTTTGAGACCTTGAAAGAAAGAGTTCTGGTAGGGAATCCTGCGGTACCATAATGAGTCTATTTTAGCTTAATTGTGCTTTTATTCGAAAGCTTCCTTTACCACTTCTTCCTATCTATTTTTTCTCCTTACGCACTCCACTTGAAAGCAAAGGCCCCTACAAGGCAAATGCCTTGTTTTGGTTACGTTAGTCAAATGAAATTCTGCCAGGATGGGTGATGAGCTTATCGCTAGCAGTCCCAAGTCATAAGGTACCATCTATCGTCTCCTAGGAGAGCCACTTCTCTGTGAGAGTGAATGAGAGTGTTTTCACTAAGTGGTGTAAACGTCTTCTTCGCATACGTTGCTCATAGGTTGGAGGAGTTGATAGAGGGTTGGTGTCTTCGATGAGTGCTGCATTATTTTCCGTTAGTCCGGCAGGCACTTTGTTATTGTTGCACTGCTGGATATGGGGATTTGCTGCATGAAGCTCATCTCAACTGATTGAAGTGTGTCAAGGATAGGAACTTGTCACAAAGGATTGCGTCATCATTATTGAACTCGGTAATATGAATAAAATGGTAAATATTTAGAAGGAAGGTTAGGTTAGGTAAGATACGCAACTAGTTTCTCAGCAAGTGTACTCGCAGGCCTCAAACAAGGAAGGAAACGTCGGAAAATTTGGAAAAGTGGGGAGGCAATCGAACCCACGACCTCTGAAATGTGAGTCCAGTAAACCTACGCTAGCTGTTCTATCAATTACCAGGCTTTGGTCCCAGTCATTCAGCACTACAAGCTTGAGAAGACTCAGAACGAGAAAGCGCATCTTTTAGCGCATTACAAGGCCACATTGGATAGCTTGTCTATGCGCTATTCTTTTAAAACTTGTACATCTTCCATAGGCATAGCTTTATCGACGTAGGAAAGGTCTCAAGTCGTTTGTTACCATATGAAACTTAAAAATATTAACGAATCTCATACCTTTTCAATTCTTCTACTCGTACAGAAAAGAACACAAAGTAGGGGCATCCAAGTGCTACGTTGACATGGTCATATTCGCTTCTTGGAACAATGAGGCTCCATCAAAACAAATAAAATACGAGTCTACTCTTTGGGGTAGTGGGTGGACCATGGATGCCATTGAAATGACTAAATTCGCTTTGAAAATATCGGTGGATAGCAACAAAGGTTATGATGGGGTGTCCGATGAAAGGACTTAGGTTAGGTAATGTTAAGCTGATAGATCCTGTTCTGTCTCTGGCGGTACCAGAGGGAGTTCCTGAGGCGTTAAAGCTGATAAAGCAATGACGTCGAGGATGCCTTTGTTTTAAATTAATTTGAGCAGTGATCTGATATCAAGCTTAGGGACCTCAACCAACCGAGGCAAATAAGGAGCTCCTAGACATGTAAGGCGCGATCTAGCTTTAGCAGGACAGTAGCAGAGAATGTGTTCCAAGGTTTCTATGAAGCTATGTTCTTTCCCAAACCAGGCAAATACGGGGCTCCCAGACATGTAAGGAACTATCTAGCTTTAGCAGGACAGTAGCAGAGAATGTGTCCAAGGTTGCTATGAAGCCATGTTCATCACATTTGGATGGATGGATGTAGTTGAAGAAACTTTATGCGCCCCCATTAAGTAATTTAAGCAGCCCCATCAAACTGTCGTGGTGTCTTGTTCAAGAAAATTCTAATTCGATTCTATAAAAAGGCCTACCAGTGATGAAACTGTCAGCAAGAAGTAGCAAATCGTAAAGAGTAGCTTAAGCACAATGGGCTATCTAGCCTGAGTGCTTGAGAAATTATACCCTCTAGGGTTCACTTTCTCGGCCTCCCTTATATCCATTCAATCCATTCCATTCCATTGATTCCATATGACTATCTTAGTTCTTAATAGTTTTGGTTCAATAGCTTCATTTTCATCCTTAAAACTCCCAAACAAACCAAAAGAGTTTCGTTATTATTCAATCATTCTTTGTGTCCATTTTCAAGCAGTTCAAGTTCCTTCGGCTCTGCTATCAAGTGAGTCCCTTAAACGTTTGGGAGTCGCTGCGCAAGTTGATCATTTTGACTTTGTGCTGTGCTATTGCACTTGGATTGTTGTTGCTGCTGCTCCATTGCTCCAATTGCGGCCACTTGCTTGGACTATTGTTGTCGGTGTCCGCTGTCCGCCGCCGTCGCTGCAGCAGCTCCAATGCATTTGTGCGCTGGTGCCACTTTTATGGCGCTGTAAATCTTGAAGATGCCTGCACGCTCTGACTCGCTCGTGTGTGTACATTGAACGATGTGGCGCTGTGCATGTGGCAGTTGCTGCGCTTTCAGTGCGCACTTTGCATTATTTGCTGCACGGCATTATTGCATTATTACTTCTTCTCGATTGTTGTTATTATATTTTTATTATGATGTGTTTTTATGTTTTTCGATTTTCATTCAGCTTATTTATTGTGTTGATTATCATAAATTATTATATTGCAGCTACAACAGCAATAAGCCGAGCGCCATTGTGCGCGCACTTGTTCGTGCAATCAGGCAATGTCCGTCCGTCTATCTGTACGCTCGTCATTGCCCACTACGGTCACTATGGTGGCAATTGTCTTTCAGTATGCATTTTGTTTGTGTCTAGCCGCATTTATTTGTTTGTCTGTCGGGTCGATGTATGCGGCGGCGCTTAAATTGTTTTAATATTATAGCAATTAATTGCTTAAAATGTAAATAACACAAAACAATCAACTAGCCACTCAACATTATTATTTCAATTTTACATTGTTTGTTGTTATTGTTGCTTTAGTGCAATATAAATATTTTAGTTTTTGCTGTTGCAATTTTCGCATATTTTAGTTGGCTTTGATGTCTCGCAATAAGCGAGCGGCGCGCTTTGATGTTATTCACACTTGCGCCCTCTCATTCTAACAGCGTCTGTGATCACTGTTAATCATTCTAACAGCTCACTGTTAATCAAATTAATGCACTGTTGAAGTTAACATTAGCCCACAACTGCTGATTTAGTCAAGTCGAGAGGTGTTTCCAGCCAATATATACATATATATACAAACATATGCTAACAGATTAGGTCTTGACAGTTGAGACTTTTGTCTGCCACTTTAACCTCACCTCACCTAAACTAACCTAACTTAACCTACATACATACATATAAGTATATATATATGTACATATATGTATATCGCTCAAAATCATTCTTCCATTTCAGTTATTTTCATTCATATTTTCCCACTTTACAGCCACTGTTTTCTTACTTACCTTTTTTTGTTGTAATTATCCCATGCCGACGACTACGTCCTTTTCACTTCAGCTTACACATAACTTTTTTTCTTCAAAAGCCTAAAATATTTTGCGTTGTAATTGAAATTTCTATATTCTTTTTTTTATTTAACAAATTTTGCAAATTTTGATCAAACAAATATTTATGAATTTTTCACACCGAAATTTCACTGCATTTTACTTCAACTATGGCGCCATGAATTTAAATTTTGTTGCTAGAAAAAGAAGAAAAACAAAATAATTTATTAAAATTTGCATTTCATATTTTTATGGAATATTTAAGATTAAAAATTTAATAAATATGAGTTTTATACAAATTTTACACAAGTTTTATGCAAGTTTTATGCAAGTTTTAGACGGGTTTATAATTTGAATAATATTAAAAAAATGAGATACGAAAAAAAACATATTAGAATTTTGTTTTCTTAGAAATTTAACAGTGAATTGTCAAATATTCGTAAATTTTAAAATAGCAAATTTTAAATATTGAATTCAATTACCAAATAAGCTGCCAACTACCAACCCGTAGCAAACCGACTAAACCTTCAAATAATTGATTGAAAAACATTAGCCAACCCTTTGTAAACTTTGAGCTATTTGTCTACAAATCTCCAGCGAACCGACAGTAAATATTTGGATAACCATCAGTTAATCTAAATTCTCTACTATAAAACTTCAGATAACCATTTTCTACCCACTGAAGACTATTTGATAATTGAGTTAACGAAAGTAAAGATTTCTCTATTGGATGTTGCATGAATTGCAATTTGAACTCTCTACTATCTGACTTTTGCTGTCGCATGAGTTGCGATTCGAACCCATTACTCACTGACCTGTGGTTCAAAACGTTAACCACTAAGCCACTTATGGCTACAAAATCAAATTTAATTAAATATTTTAACAATTTTCGTCATCTCTCAAAAGTTTGCAAAAATCTCTTTCCTCTCTCTTCTTTGATGATATTTTCGGCTACTTTGTTCGGTTGTTTAATTTACAACATTTTTGCATGCACCTCAATTTCTGCTTCGTTTGTTTACACAACACCTTAAAATACATAAACAATAAAAGCATCAAAATCAAAGAACAATAAAAACAATGCAATTAAAAACACAAAAGCAATGAACACAGCAAAGCACCAACAAAAAAACAAAACTCATCAAATCGTGCGCGAAAGTTACAAACAAAAAAATAACTGCAACAACAATATCAGCACAACAAAAAACTTTAAACAAAAAAATTCAAATGAAAAATGAAACACGACAATAACAAAAACAAAAATTTAAATTAGCTGTGATGCTGCGATGCGCGCAAAATTGTTTAAAAACTATTCTATTTTTGTCGGCGACATCGACAGCAACGACGGCGGCGGCGTGCAGGCCACTTTGCGTGGCCTGTTAGTGTGAATTTTGCAAATAAATAAAATAATACAAAAACAAAACAAAAACACAAAATTGATAACTTTTTTGAGTGCGCTGCAGTTTTTGATTTAGGTTTGTTTTTTGTTTTGTTTATTTTTTTGGGCTTTGCTTTTGTTTCGTTAGAGATTCGCATATTTTGTGACAAATGAGAAAAATATATATATATACATACAACAACAACAATAAACATAGAAAGCAAACAAAATGACAATTATGGTTGACAGCTAAGGAAGGTGGAGAAATTATTAATGAATTAAGAACCTAAACAAATACATTGGCCGATTTAGAGTTTTTTTAGTTTGTTATTTAAATTTTTTTTTTATTTTACTTTGAATTTTTATAAATAATTTGTCTTGCATGAATTGGTATTTATAATTCCAATTTTTGTTTCATACATTTTGTTCTTCTAGTTTGAATATTTTCATTTATTTTAAAATTCTCTTCATTTGGATTTCATCAAAATGCGCCCTAAATCAACGCAACAAGAAAATCCATGGTTTTATTTTTTTTAACAAACAACACAAAGTGACAAAAAATGCGACAACGTGATGAAAAATTAAATAAACAATTTAATTATTGCTAATTTATTGAGATTACACACACTTTGCATTGCTCTTAGTTGCTTTTCGCTTTTTTCTCTGTCTGCTTGAAGATTTTTTGTTGGGTTTTTACGCGTTTTCCTTTGTTACTTTGACTTTTTTGTCTCTCTGACATTTCGCAGCTTAACGTTTCTTTTTGCTTTAACTCAAATTGTGATGTTCGGTTTGTTAATTTGATAAAATGACAAAAATGTTTTGAAGCTGCAGACAATTTGTCGACACTGGTTGACCGACTGGTTTGGAACAGTGGGCAATCGAACGACGGCAGAGTGGCAACAAATTTCAAGGCACTAACAGAAACCAGTTGCATGCAATATATATCGATAAGGAAAAGCGTTCGATGAATCAATCAAAAAGTAGGCAAATTCTTAGTTCTTAGGTGAGAAAAGCAATTCAATTTTCATTGAGGAATGATCAAAGTAAAATGATTAACCGATCTAAAGATAGATTCAAATTTGTTCCTCATGACAAAAGTACAATACGCGATCACAGCGGCGTACACAGAATTTCATTTTGGGGGCGTTTTGTTCACAACTTTTGAACCTAATACCATTTGAATACATTTTCCTCCCAAAATGTTTGCAATCAACAAATATTTATATTCAAATATAAAATAAACTGGACCACAAGTTAAGCGAATTCTTCAAGATTTTGATCCAACTTGAGTTTATTGCAATTTACAATTGAGGAACAAATCTGACTCGAAGTCAAAGGTGATGTTCATATCAATCAATTTCATATTTCAAGCTTATAGAACACTTAACTCAATAGTCTTGGTTCATCTGACATGGCTCCCATATACAGACGTACTGACGTAGAGAGGTATAAAAGTTGCTCTAGCAAAGAAAAATAACTTTGACACCTTCGATTGAATCAGAAACTTTTTGTGGCACAATTTAGAATCCTTGTTTCGGGCATAGTACAACTTATGGCATCTAAATACATTAAAAATAACACAAGATCACAACGAATTCTTTCTTTTCATTTGGTTGAAACCAATTTGCAATCGTTGCAAGCTTTATGTAAAAATTTCATGTAACGTCAAATGACTTAAAGTCCTTTTTTCAACATTCAACGCGTTCAACTTTTGAGCCCAATTAAAATTAAAGTCATATTTTGTACCAGCTATTTTTGTATTCCTTATCTCAAGACTTACTTACTTAGGGGCCCCGTTCTTTTCTGGGTTAGAAAAGGGTTCCCAAGCATGGCATCAAGTCGCTGCTGACCACCCACATTCTCACCAATCACTTTTACGTCGATTCGCAACACTAAGGAGCTCTAACTGGTATCGCTAGGGACCCAAAAGGGTCTATGTGTGACCAACTTGGCAAGCCAGCTTACCTAACTTAACCTAACCTAAAGTTTTCATTGCATTGCATTTTATGAAAACAAATTATCAAAAAAATGTATGAAGCATCAAAAGAGTTTTGAGTTAGGTTAGGTTAGATTATGGTGGCTGCCTCTGTAAGAGACACACTTGGAGGCTTAAGAGACCCATTGTGATACCACATATTTCACCCTTTTTTTGATTGAAGTAAATCAGCGTTTCACCAACCCGAGCTGGGATTCGAACCTAGGAACCCGGCATGAGAAGCCAGCGCGCTACTCACAGAACTATCGAGGCCGACTGAGTTTGATTTAGGCTTGTAAGATTTTACGGAACTCAGCCGGTTATTTTTAATCATGTCCAGAGCCAAGATTTTTAATATTTTCAGACAGTTAAGAAAACATTATTTGTTATTTTGAAGCGTTGAAATAATTAGTTTTAACCTTTCTTATTTTTAATTATTTTTCTTAAATGTAAATCGGTGAGGAAAAGATCAGCTACACTTAGTAGAAATTCAATACGAAGCGAATGTTTTGTATTATCCTGTAAAATAAAATCAGTGAACATATGCCATGTCAAGTTATGTTGAAGTTTGATCCAATCCAGGACCTTCAGAGCAGAAGAAACTCCAGGAACATAAAAAATATGTTTATATCCACTTTTGATACAGAAAAATCCTGCGATTTCCTAGTCTTGGTTCAGATATTTTTCCCAATGTTCAGATGAACATCAACTTGAACCGGTCAACTCTAGTTTGAGTACTTTCTTTCGTGTTGTTGAACTCAATTGCGATCGTTACAATATTTATATATGTATGTATGTATATATTTATATTTAATTCCATGAATTGTAAGATATAACTTTGGAAAATTGAATCCATACAAGTCTGATTTTAATTACAGTTTCTAATTGAAATTATTTAATTATAAGTTTGAATGAGTTCGCGTCTAAGTTTTTGCTAATAAATATGGAAACGAGTTGTGATCTGTGTCGAATGATCTTACAAGGTGCAATGGGAATCAAGTTGCGTTCGTTATAAGTTCGATAACTTCAAATGAGCTTTCTGAAAGTTTTTTTAAGTTAAAAAGTTTCATGAAATTTAAAGTATCTTTAAGCATTTTTTATTCATGCCTTGAAAGCAAGCGGTGATCACTACGACAACAATTTAAAAATTGTTTTAAACATGATAATAGGTCACGTGTTTTTTTCTGGAACTAAGTTTTCTTAAGCTATACAATGTTGACACACAAATTGATTCATATAGGTAATTTTTTTTCCTGAAGAAAGGCAAATGAATATCTTTTATAAAATTTAGACTTTAGAATATTTGGTAGTGCGTCAACTTTATCATTTTTTTTAAGCACAATCAAACACAATCCATAAAATCGATTTAGAGAAAATAAGAATCGAACAATTTCGTTTATTTACAAGATTGGTCACGCCCACCTCTAAGACCTACTATGGTAATAAAGCTCAACTATGGCACAGCTGGTATGGGTATCAAACGATTCAGCGTGTCACTGTTGTGAATATAAGTTCTATACAATCGGTCACGCCCACTTTCTGCACTAACTAAACTAGCAAAATCAAGTGACTGTACATGTTTGAAAATCAATATTGATATCAAATTATTCTGTGCTTCATAAGAATAAACTGAGGCTATATTACATTGACCACGCCCACTTACTACGCTCACTATAATTATAAAAATCAGTTGTGGTATATTAGTGCATTGACATTACTTGATTCTAGTTTTCAAGAGGTAAAGCTAGGATATATAGATTGATCACGCCCACCTGCCGCTCTTTCCTTTTACGCCCACCATAGTGACTGAAATCAGCTATGATATACTTTGCAATATGGAGCTTAATTTTTTGGTCATAATTGCTTAATTTCCTCTTTGTTAGAGTTCTAGAACTACCATAGTTTACTTTTGAACAATTTTAGTCTTAAACGGGTTAAATAAATTTTGTATGAATATTTTTTAATTACAGAAAAATTATTTAATATTTATGGAAAAATACAAAATTATCTTTTTTGAGTTTAACTATTATTAAAGAAACAGGGTTTTGATCAAACGCGCCCAATTCGTAGACTTCAATTAGAACACAAACTTTCCCTGATATCGCTGCAAGTTATTGGAAATTATTTTGGGGATAACAGCAAAATTTTTGTAATTTGATTTGAATTCACTTTTAAAATTATTAATTTGTTGGTGCCTACTTAAATTAAACCCATAAATCAATCGTAGCTTTTGCTATAAGATGACAAATTGGTGAAGTTGCTCTCAGGGGGTTGGTCTGGGATTGAAAGAGTTAAACAGCTAAGGAATTAAATAATTTTGTGTTCTACTTCAAGACTTTATTATTTTAACAATTTGATTGTGTCTTTCGGTAAGTTCCATGCCCAAATAGTCACCCTTAACCTAACCTAACTTCAAATTTTTTTTTCTTCAAATTACTTCTAGTCCTTTTTTGTTTTGTTCTAACTATTTGTGTAAAATTGCACTGTATTAAAATAAATAAAATAAAATAATAAAAATAATAAATAATAATATGATAAATTACTTTCAATCTGACATCATTAAAACATCAAAAATGAAACTAAATGAAACTGAAAAACGAAACCGTTGGGCCCACGTGGTGTCATGGTGTCATAGCAATCATTGCTATGAACAATAATCATGATTGAGCAATATTGAGCATTGCGATGATCGGCATTGCCAATGCAATCGATTCGATAGGCGATCGATTGGCGATCGGCAGTTGTCGATATCTACGGAATTGGCAGGCATGACGCACGATCGGCCAAAGTGTTTAGCTTAAACTTGATATAATTTGTTTTGCAAATATTTAAACGATTCTGTCGATGGTGCCGCGTTATAAACAATTAGATCCGGGATCAAGAGCAAACACAACAACAACAACAACAGCACGAGTAACCGACACGTTATGCGAGCGAATCATGTTGGCCGCAAGATGAAAAAGAAGAAGAAGAAAAAGCAATGGCCCAGACAATTGTTGTGCCATTATTGGCGGCGGAAGGCGTGTGTTTCAAAATAAACTTCTCACTACAAAGCCAAAGTGATTCACATGGCCGGTGTGTGTGAACGATATGGACGGCGCACAACACAAAAAAAAAACAAAAAACATTTTTCACATTCGCACAAATCAAAATAAACACACAAAAAAACGCAACCGAAGACTGTTGAATGTTGAAGAAAATAAAAGCCAAAAGACGAGTATGTAGATAGGCTATAGGCCAGACAAACTATATATGTACTAATGCATGTATGTATGTATGTTGTGTGTGTGTGTGTGTGTTTGCCATTGCTGGCGATTTCATTAAATTTGTATTTGATTTTGCATATTTTCGGCTTTGCTTTTCCCTACTTTTTTTCCGGCGCCCATATGCAACTGTGTACGTATGCATATATCTGTGTGTGTGTGTGTGTGTGTGTGTGTGTGTATGTGCAACTATTTACACGAAAACAACACGCAATTTCAATTTAATTTGCGCTTTTGCTGCGGCCATTGTTATGCTTTGCCCTCGCACTGACAACGTTGTGCTGCTGTTTCAATACTTCTTGTTGTTATTGTTGTTGTTGTTACTTTTAGGCGTTTGCTAAATGCCGCTCAATATTGCTGAATGCTGCCGAAATTGAATTGAAAAGCAATTCTTTGCACACTTTTGAGCTGATTTGGTATGTTTTTTGTTGTTGTTGTTGTTGCTTTTGTTGGCGCTGCGCGTTTTTAATTACACGCACAGCTACCTCCTCGCACTATTGAAAAGTTGAAAATAAACCTTGAGTAACCAGAATAACGAAATATATGTAGCACGCCGAACCAGACAGCAACAACAACAACAAACAGCAGCACACCTCAAAGCGCGCGAGAGCAACGCTAGGCGCGACCGACCGACTGACTGCTGCTGTTGAAGGCCTCGAACCACGCGCTCGATCGACGTGTGCAGGATCGCTGCCGTCACCAACACCAACGCCACCAAAAAAAAAAAAAAACAAAAACGGCTCAAAGTCCCGCCCGGCATTAGTTGCACATTTTGTTGGCGGCAAATATTTGGCATTGACTGCAATGCTTACCTCAAGCACAGCTATTTGTCTCGCTCACACACTTGGCGCCGTCACACTTTTCTTATTAATTAATTTTAATAAAAAAATTTTTATTACAACTTTTCATTTATTTATTTTTTAAATATTTTTTTAAATTTATTAATTTAAAATTTCAACATTTTTGGAATTTCTTTTCGTTCACTTCTTTTTCGCTTTGCACTTCTCCCGACTTTTCTTACTTTTCTTGTTTATATATTCAAAAATGACAAAACAAAAGGCAACAAGGAAGAATGAATATTTTTATCATTTGTCGTTTGGATTTAGATCGTCGCTGGCGTTGTGTCGTTTTCGCTTTATCGTCGTCGAGTTGTGCTGTTGTTTGTTGTTGTTGCTGCTGTTGATTCTGTCGCCGCTCATAAAAAAGCCATAAACAAGACACACGTGACGTCACACAATCAAAATATGTCTCAACCTTTTTCACCTCGCGCCGTATTTCGCAGCATCTCAACGCACTTTGACTGCACACACAAACTGCCCGACTTGGCCTTTGGCAAACACTAGATTGCAACAAAAAAAATTGCACACACTTTATTTCGCACAAATTAGCATTAAAATTAAATTAATTTTTTTTTGTGTACAAATTTTTGTTTTGTATAAAATGTAAATTTCAATGTAGAAATTAAAAACAAACAAAAAAAACAACTCATATATGTATAACGCAAATATTGAAATGCATTTTGAAAATCAAGAAAATAAAGAGCAACTAAAGCGCGCATACGGGGCACACAGACATTTCAATATCTACACGACGAAAGTAAAGTAACGACTAAATTCATTCATTTGGAGCGAAGACCGCCGCACGAGCGCAAACACCGCACGGCACAGCACAGCAAAGCACAGCACAGAAATTGAGAGAAATAAATATGTACAAAAACAAATTAAAAGCAATGGCAACAACAACAAATGATAAAAACTAGTGAGACGTCTTTAAGCGACGATCACAGCCGCACTGTGCGACACGCTACAACAGAGAGTAGGCAGTTGATATCTAATATGCCAAAGTAAGATTGCATGCAACTTGGCAAGAAGTTGAAAACAAGGCTAATGATATTAAATTATAAATTGCATGCAACTTGAAAATAATACAGTTCGTAGTATCGTTTGATATCGCATGCAACTGGAAAAAAATGTGGGTTCATAATATTGCATGCAACTGGAAAAAAGTTGGGATCATAATATAGCATATAATAATTGCCAAAATTGCAATATAGATCGTATGCAACTTAACTTAAAATTAAATCATAAAATCGCATGCAACTAGAAAAAAATTAGAACCATTATTTTGCATAAAATTGGTCAAGAAGTTCTTAAAATTCCATTATAGATCGCATGCAACTTAACCAAATGTCAAATCATAATATCGCATGCAACTTGAAAAATTTTAGAATCAGAATATGCAATATTTTGATTCTAACTGGTCAACAAGTTTTTAGAATCGCATTATAGATCGTATGCAACTTAATTTTAAATCAAATTATAATGTCGCATGCAACTAGAAAAAAATGATAACCATTATTTTGCATAAAACTGGTCCATAAGTTCTTAAAATTCCATTATAGATCGCATGCAACTTAACTAAATGTCAAATCATAATATCGCATGCAACTTGAAAAAAGTTAGCATCATAATATTGCATACAACTGATAAAAAAGTTCTTAAAATTTCACTATAGTTCGTATGACACTTAACCAAAAGTCAAATCATAATATTGCATGCAACTAGAAAAAAGTTAAAACCATTATTTTGCATTAAACTGGTCAAGAAGTTCTTAAAATCGCATTATAGATCGTATGCAACAAGTCAAATCATAATGTCGCATGCAATTTGACGTGAAGTTTGCAATATCGCATCATAATTAAAAAAGAAATAGGATCACCGAAGGCACAAATCACAATATCGCTAAAACTGCACAACTTACGTCAAAATATTGCATATAATTTGGCAAGAAAATTAAGATAAAGCCACATGCAACTAAACAAAAAGTCGAAACAAAATATCGCATAAAATTTGGCGAGAATTTTTTTACATCGCATGCATCACCACTTAACTAAAGGTCAGATCGTAATGTCGCATACAAGAAGTCTCATCCTAATATTGCACACAAATTTACAAGATTGTACGATTACATTGAAAATTACTTGCAACTTAACCAAAAGTCTGATTCTTATATCGCACACAACTTGACGGAATATCGCATCATAAATAAATAAGAAATAGTATCATATAACCATTGTCTTTTCCAATTTCGGAACAGGAAGATGGAACAAGAACAATATTTCAAATCATTTATCTTGAAAGTCTTAACTTTTCTTGGGTTCTTGGGCACGGAAGAGACTGTATATCTGTCTGACATCTTCGAAATAAATATAATCCTTAACCCATTAAAACCTGACCCCAGAAAGGCTTGTGCGATTTCCATAAAATTTTACACAATCTTATTAATTGACCTAATCAAGAAAAAAAATCAAGCAAAACATTCATATCATGTTTTTTTTTTGTCATGTTTTTCGCAAACATTACACAAATAAACAAAATCAAACATTTGCGGAAAATAAAATGTGCCAATAAAATATCAGCTGCTTGGATTTTGACATTTTCACGCGTTGCGTTGTATGAAAATTGGCAGTGTTTAGGCCCAACGTTGCATTCGCGCAACACAAAACGTAAAGCATATTTTTTGTTTAAAAAATAAAAAAAAAATGTTCAAAACTTATTTTTAAATAGTTTAGCATTGCAAAATGCAGCCCACTAAGGGATTTTGATAGGTTTGAAGAATAAGTATTTTTGATTGAATTTCAAAAATTCCCCAAAAAAACCCTTTGACTTTGGATCGAAAAAAACGTATGAATATTTAAATAATTTTGAAATTTGAGTATGGCAGAATCTAAAACGATCAATTCTAATCCAATTCTACCCATTTTCAAGTCTTTTGTCTTTATGAATTACTTAATATAGCGAAATTCCCAAACGTTGCGCAAACGCAACGCTCAGGGCTTAATGGGTTAAAATCATTTCTCTAGGAAGTTTTAACTCATCTTTGTGCCCCAACTCTAACTATGATATAGTGATTGTCTTTTCCAGTTTCGGAAGTGTAAATGGAATAAATATGATCTTTAAAATATTTTTTTTAGGAAGCCTTTACTCATAGTGGGTCCTTCAACACCGAAAAGACTTCCTCTAATACATCTTCGGAATGAGCACAATTATTTCTTCAGAAAAACTGAACTTATCTTGAGTCTCAACTCAACAATTTGGATACTGTATCGTGACCGTGTTTGTCATTTTCGGAACTGTTAAATAAAATATTTAAGTATGAACTTTAAAATCATTTTCCTGGAATTTTTAGCTTGTCTTGGATCCCTGAACATGAGCAAGACTGTCTCGAATACATCTTTGTATATGGGTTTTGTAGTAAGCGTTCGTATGTGTCAGTCAGATGTAGTTCATCCTTACTGATCGTTTCTGAAGCTTTTCTAACTTCTGTCTGAAAGTTACTTGATTGATCTTAATTTAAAAAAACTAAATACCAAATAAGACAATAGAGAAATCTATGCTCTTTTTTATTCTATTTCTAAGTATTTCTATGAGATGTTACCATGTTTGGCTTTTTGTTAGTGAAGACCAACACTCGGAGGATGCCTCAAGGTTTAATACTCTTTAGTACTCTTCCAGTAATGGGATATTTCTGATATTCTTGGCCATTTCAATCACTGCATCCTTAATCAATAATGTGTTTAGTCAATAGTTCAAAATCTACTTTGACATCTCCAAGTTCAAAGTGGAATCCTTGAATCTTCGGTAACTAGAACAATAATAACAGGTAAAAGGTTTTGTACGATACAATTTGGTTAAAACTTTGCCAGTATTCAATTCATTTAGTCGTTCGTTTTTTCTTAGGACTATTTAGAGTTCATTCCCCCTGGGGTCAGCCAACCTTACCTAACGTAGAGTTCATTAGTTATCTCAACATATTCAAATTAAATCTTAACAAATTTTTTTAACGGCGCTTGGCTTCTTTCTTAAGCTTCAAATACTATCTAATAAGTACTTAGAAATCTGAAAAATAAATCTTAAACAGATTTTCGTATAAATTTTTCAAAATTATTTCCTGGAATGTGAAGTACCCATGTAAAAGTATAGAAAATAAAACTTTCCAATACCACAACTAAAATTAAGTCGAGTTATCACGCCAATTTTAAATATCCCTCACTCATGATTATTTAAAATCACAGCATCGACCTATTTTAAAAATCCCTCACTCAAGTTTCCTTAAAATCACAGCATCGCTCCAATCATTGAATTCGCGTCCATATGTTCCAGCTTCTTGGCTGTAGGGTCCAATACACGAATCAAAGAGAATAAAATGAAAAATATAATAATAACAACAACAAACACAAATATAGTGATCGCGCTAACGACGCAAACAATAACAATTGCGAACGACAAATGCGACACGATCAGCTCCACCGACCGACATCGTCGGTCCATGTGTGTGTGTGTGTGTGTGTTGGCTTGTTTTGCTCCGCAAACGAGTCGACGACACGATGCGATCGAATGCGACGCACAAGGTGTGTTGGAGCACGCTGGGGCCCGAAACCGGCGGAGCGCACTGACGAAACCATAAATGCGCCAGACACCGAGAGAGCTTCGTGCATGCCGGAGAGCCGATTGCACACGATTGCGAGCGAGCAAAATAGCAAAAATCTACAGCCAAAAGTTAATCAGCAAATCAACATTGGGGCCACTCGTAAATTCTCTCAAAGCGCTAAACAATTTTGTTGTAGCTAGTTGTTGTGGTTGTTGTTGTCTTTTGTTGGTGGCACGAGGGGTGAGTGTGAGCGCCAAACATCGACAAGTACATGTGCGGCGGCAAAAACAAGTTTCAGAGAGCAACGCCGGCAGTTAGTTGGTTGTGTGTTGCTGTGTTGGTGTGTTGGCGCAACGTGGATCCTATGCTGGCCCCCAAAGACCCCGTCCAACAATGGGTATAATTAAGTCATATTTGTGGTTATTCCCAAAAGAGCGCCGATCGCGCTCACCGTCTCACACGCACGCTCGCTGGCTCTCGTTCGCCGGGGCCGCGGCGTGTCTCGGGCCGGCTTGTTGTTTTGTGTGTAATTGATCGCACGCGTACATTTGTAGCGACTTTTTCACCTTTTTGTAATTTATTGATTTTCCTTTTAATTTATATTTCTTCGGTGTTTGTTGTCGGTTGCTTTTGTTGTTTTTCTAGGCGATTGTGCGGCCGCTGTTGTGGGGCTTTTCTGCGGCATCCGCTTTCGGCTGTGGCGGCATGCGGCATGCAATGGAAATAAATCTTAAATGTGCTCAAAAATGTTCAAAGTCGACAATTAATTATAACGAAAAGTAATGCCTAAGCGATAGCATTTACATTCAGCCATTTAAGTGCACGAAGAGAGACACTTTGCAGGAAAGTCCTCGAATGTTATTAAGAAATAAATTAAAAAGATCAGCAAAGAATTTTTGACATAGGGTAAGGTGACACGTTAAAGTTGTAGTTGCAATGAGAAAAGGGATTAGGGAATCGAAGAAGAGAGGCAGCAGCTGCACGAAATAACAAACTAAGGAGAGATCATTTCAAGGGATCGTGGCTTGGAGAAGGGAGGAGAAAGTGTGCAGCTAATGTTGCTGAGATTTTCTCAGCTCAAAAGCTGCTAGGAAACAAATTTTGATGGAAATGAATACGAAAAGTAGAAGTTGAATGTAATTCACAGCTTTCTTTAAGCCTGAAAAGAAAATTGAAGCTAAGTTTAGAAAATTAAGAGAGTAAAAGTAACAGAAAGCAAGACAAGCAGCAGTAGCAGAGCAGACAATAGCAACTTAGAACAAAAAGATATAGAAAATGATATGAGAAGAAAAACAGAGAACAGAGAAGATAAAATTGAGATAGAAGGAAAAACATAACATAAATATATGTAAAAAAAGTAGTCGATTGAAAGAGAAGAGGAAATATTTAGACAGATAAAAGTAAGGGTGAAAGAGAAAAATATGGTAGGAGAACAACAGAGGAAAAACAGAGAAGATAAAAGTGAAAAAGAAAGAAAAAGTGGCATGAGTAAAAAAAGAGTAGTCGAATGAAAGAGAATATTAAGACAGATAAAAGTCAGACAGAAAGAGAAAAATACAAAAGGGTTGTAGAAAAGAAACAGAAGAATAACAGAGAAGATAAAAGTGAGATAGAAGAAACAAGTGATAAAAGTAAAACAAGAGTAGTCAAATGAAAGAGAAAATAAGACAGATAAAAGTCAGACAGAAAGAGAAAAATACTAAAGGGATGTAGGAGAGAAACAGAAGAATAACAGAGAAGATAAAAGTGAGATTGAAGAAATAACTGATAGGTGTGAGTAAAACAAGAGTAGTCAAATGAAAGAGAATAATAAGACAGATAAAAGTAAGATGTAAGTAGAGAAACAGTTGAACAACAGAAAACATAAAAGTAAGATAGAAAAACAAAAGAATAGAAAGTGATATAAAAAGAGGCACAGTAGATAGAGAACATTACCAAAAGTAAAAAATAAAGAGAGAGATAGATACAACTAAAATAAAAATAAAAGAAGAAACATTAGACGAACAGAGAACAAAATTTATAATTGAGATAAAAAGACAGAAAGAAAGATACAGAGATGGAATTAGATATGAGAGAGGACATAATAGACAAACAGACAACTTAAAAATAAGAAAGAAAAAAATTGAAATGGAAATAGATATCAGGGGTAGAGAAAATAAAACCAAAAACGAAACAAAAAAACACAATAGACCAATTGAGAAGATGAAAACAGATCAAAAGATTAAAGAGATGTAGAAGGGAAACAGTAAAACAACAGGGAAGATAAAAGTGATATAGAAAGAAAACGTGATATAAGTAGAGAAACAGTTGACCAACAGAGAACATGAAGTTAAAATAGAAAGAGAAAAGAACAGAAAGTGATACAAAAAGAGGGCCAATAGATAAAGAGAGATCATTAAAGTAAGATAGAATAAAAATACGTAGATAAAAAAGATAAAAACGATGAAAAATAAAAACGGGAAACAGTAGACGAACAGAGAACATAAAAGTAAGATTAAAATGTAGAAAATTGTACAAAAAGTGGGACAGTAGGCAAACATAGAACAATTAAGTGAGATAGAAACAGACAAAGATGGAAATAGATACGAAGGAAGGCACAGAAGCCAACAGAGAAGATAAAAGTAGGACAGAAAGAGATGGATACAGATATTAGGCAAGATCAAAAGAGAAGATAAAACTTAGATAAAAACAATTAAAAGTAGGATAAAGTAGAATAGTAAACGAATAGAGAAAATAAAAGTCAGATAAAAGATAAAAACGATGAAAAAAGGAAAAATAGTAGACACACAGAGAACATTAGTCAGATAGAAAGATAAAAGAATAGAAAGTTTTGCAAAAGGAGGCAGAGTAAACAAAGGGAGATCATTACAGTAAAATAGAAAGTGAAAGAGATAGAGATAGGGATAGGGATAGGGATAGGGATAGAGATAGAGATAGAGATAGGGATAGGGATAGGGATAGGGATAGGGATAGGGATAGGGATAGGGATAGGGATAGGGATAGGGATAGGGATAGGGATAGGGATAGGGATAGGGATAGGGATAGGGATAGGGATAGGGATAGGGATAGGGATAGGGATAGGGATAGGGATAGGGATAGGGATAGGGATAGGGATAGGGATAGGGATAGGGATAGGGATAGGGATAGGGATAGGGATAGGGATAGGGATAGGGATAGGGATAGGGATAGGGATAGGGATAGGGATAGGGATAGGGATAGGGATAGGGATAGGGATAGGGATAGGGATAGGGATAGGGATAGGGATAGGGATAGGGATAGGGATAGGGATAGGGATAGGGATAGGGATAGGGATAGGAATAGGGATAGAGACAGAGACAGAGATAGAGATAGAGATAGAGATAGAGATAGAGATAGAGATAGAGATAGAGATAGAGATAGAGATAGGGATAGAGATAGAGATAGAGATAGAGATAGAGATAGAGATAGAGATAGAGATAGAGATAGAGATAGAGATAGAGATAGATAAAACTAAGAAAAATATAAAAGGAGAAGGAGAGGCACAAAAACAGACAAACAGAGAAGATTGAAGTAAGATGGAAAGAAAAGTAGATGGTAAATATATGAAGGAAGGTGCAGTAGACCAAGGGAGAAGATAAAAGTGAGATAGAATGAAATAGGGGCAGAAATAGGAAGGAAGCAAATAAAAAGGCCAGGCCACCGTAGACCAACAAAGAAGATAAAACGATTTGAATACAAAAAGATTTAAAAAAGGAGAAACAGCAGACAAATAGAGAAGATAAAAGTCAGATAAAAGATAACAAAGATGTAAATGGAGAAACAGAAGGTTAGGGTTTGGGTAAGGTCAGGTTAGGTAAACTGGCTGGAAAAGACGGCCACGCATAAACTCTGTTGGGTCCCTATCAGTATCAGTTAGAGCTTCTGAGTGTTGCGTATCGACGTAAAAGTATTTGGTGAGAATGTGGGTGTTCAGCAGCGACTTGATATCATACTTGGAGACCACTTCTGACGCAAAAAAGAACGGACACCTTAAGTAAGTAAGGCGTAGTCTTGAGATAGTTAGATGTAGTGTTAAATGGAGATAGAGAACGAAGATTGCTGACAGGTAAAAGTGGCGCAATCAGCCCAAAATTGGGCCCATTGAAGCACAAGCACAAGAAGCGTTTAAAACCATTCGTGCCAACCTCTGATATGTCAGCAAGGTCTGGTAGTGACGTCAGGTGGATGATTGTTTTTTCATAACACCGTGCGACAAAAATTTAAAAAATGTTTCACACCGGGAAAAATCCATATGGGCGTGAAACTAGAGACCAAACATAGTAATACCGCGTACTCAGTTTTTTATTTCTACATCCTTTGTGCTTTTAAAAGGACTTCAAAATTTTGAAGGGGATAAAAAATAAAAAATATATAAAAAATACTTAACCTCGTTAGAATATGGCGATATGTATATCAAATGAAAGAGGAAAGGCTCATGAATTTAAATAAAATTAATTTTTTATCGATTTGTAAAAAAAGGATATGAAAAAAGTCCTTTGAAAATTTTAGTCCTTTATATCCTTGAAAATTTATACAGAATTTTCTTGAAAAGTAAGAATGTTAAAACCGCAAATCTCCTTGATCACGTATCAAAATTTCATTATTTTCGCTTCATTGATTTTGTATCTTTTTATTATTTAAAATACTGATACTCAAATAAATTAGAATTTTTGTACTTCATTAGAATTGCAGCTTCCGCCTTTTTTTTTAATAACTTTCGAACTAATAAAGTTAGAGTAATGAAATTTTTACACGTGGTCAGCGAGATTTGGGGTTTTAACATACGAGTACTTACGCAGTATTACTATATTTGGTCTCTAGTTTCACGCACATATGGATTTTTCCCGGTGTGAAAAATGCTGTCGCACAGTGTAATTAATGTCTCTGTAATTTCTACAGCCGTTGGTTCAGAACTTTTGAGCTCAATACCCTTTGAAACCCCTTTGCGTAGGTCACAGCTTTGCAGGCATTGTCACAGCATTTGTAACCACTTTCTCTCACCAACTTGAAGGCACTCAATGGAAAATCAAAATTCCAAGATCAGCTCAGGTTGTGCCTGGTCTGGCCGGTTCGTCTGCCCTGCAGTTCTCGGCGAAGTCTTAGTGATCCCGCACCATAAAGAAGGCTGACACAACAGTGTTAGAAATGGATTTGATAGAAAAAAGGACAAGAAGGTGATAATGTAAAAAAAAATCCCATGGATTGATTAAACTAAACGAGCATCAAAAGCTTATTGCATCAAACGATTACTGCGAAATGAGTAGAAGAATTCAACTAAACTAAACCGTCGAAGCGTCCAGCACAAAGTCTCTAATAGTTAAAATTGAGTTTCATTTTAACTGTTTCTGCGTCAGACCACACCTTCCTTGTTTCAGCAGTGGCGCCGTTAGACCGCCGGACACACACCCACACCCACTCCCACTCACTAACACTAACACTTGCACATACCTGCTGAGTTGCGGCAGCTGGCGGCCCAGTTGAGTGAACGCATTTCTCATTAAATTAACGATCTGACGTTGGCCGTCAAGTGTCGACGCGCGAGTGTCGAGCACGTGAACCTGTGACGTCAGTTTGCATTTACAATAATTGCAATTTTTCCGCAAGCGGAACGTCTGCGACGCAAATTCCGTACAGCACACAAACAAAAACTACGACGACAGCGCAATAAAGCAAACCGTCGCGTTGTCAGCGCGCCAACAAAAACACTGAGCAGCACCGCAAGCACCACGGCGCCCAGCAACCACAACGCACACACAACTACTACCGTCGATCGCTACTGTGGCACCTGCACTTCAACTTGAAATTCGATGGGGTAATTGAAATTAAAAATGCAAATATTTAGGCGAAACGGACGCAAGCGGCGCGCAATGAAAGTGCAAAAATTTTCTAAATCACATGTCCGCAAGTGATTCTGTTACCGCACACATGTTCGTCAGGCGGCCGCAGTTGGCCGTTAGGCGGTGGTGGCACGAGGTGGCGGCGTCTGACGTCGCATTCATGTGCTTGTGTGCTTGTTGTTGCTATCGATGGCATTTTGCCTGTTAACGGCGCATTCGCGCGCTTTTTACACTTCGCTGTCGGCGTGTTGCTGCTGGTGCTGCTGTCTTTGTTGACATTACGCGCGACATGCGATAATGGCAACAACAATAGCAAGTGGATTGTATAACAATAACAATGAAAAGGCCAACAAATGTGGCAAAGGTAATTGGAAACGCTTTTGCGTTATTATTGGCGCCAGTTCATCATTTCATCATTTCTCACGCTCTCGCGTTCGTTCGGGCCGCGCACATTCGCAGAAAATTCTTGCGATAATTTATTATTTATTTATTTTATGAAAAGTGGAACATTTTTTGCTGTTGACAGATTTTTATTAACTGAACACATGCCGGCGCTAAATGTTTAGGAAATGTGAGAATTTTTACTACTTACATAATTTACTGTGATATGATGACTAAGGGCGATATTTTACGATGCAATTGAGTACGAACTGTGTGGTATATGTATTTACCAGCCGTGTAATGTGTTCATATAATGAATGGTATATTTACACCCGGAGTGGTATATTTACAACCGCGTGGCAGATTTACGCTCTATACGGTACATGGACAGACACCCGATGTGATTTAATCACAAACAAATTTGTTATAGTCCCACAATACGTGGTATATTTACAATCATGTGAAAGATTTACACTCTGTGTGGTATATTTATTCATAACAAAATTGTTATATCCCACAATACGTGGTATATTTACAATCATGTGAAAGATTTACACTCTGTGTGGTATATTTATTCACACCAAAATTGTTATATCCCACAATACGTGGTATTTTTACAATCATGTGAAAGATTTACACTCTGTGTGGTATATTTATTCACAAGAAATTTGTTATATTCTTACAACAAGTGGTATATTTACAACGATGTGGAAGATTTACACTCTGTGTGGTATAATTATTCACAACAAAATTGTTATATCCCACAATACGTGGTATTTTTACAATCATGTGAAAGATTTACACTCTGTGTGGTATATTTATTCACAAGAAATTTGTTATATTCTTACAACAAGTGGTATATTTACAACGATGTGGAAGATTTACACTCTGTGTGGTATAATTATTCACAACAAAATTGTTATATCCCACAATACGTGGTATTTTTACAATCATGTGAAAGATTTACACTCTGTGTGGTATATTTATTCACAAGAAATTTGTTATATTCTTACAACAAGTGGTATATTTACAACGATGTGGAAGATTTACACTCTGTGTGGTATAATTATTCACAACAAAATTGTTATATCCCACAATACGTGGTATTTTTACAATCATGTGAAAGATTTACACTCTGTGTGGTATATTTATTCACAAGAAATTTGTTATATTCTTACAACAAGTGGTATATTTACAATCATGTGAAAAGTTTACACTCAGTGTGGTATATTTACTCACAAAAAATTTGTTATATTCCCACAAGAAGTGGTATATTTACAATCATGTGAAAAGTTTACACTCAGTGTGGTATATTTACTCACAAAAAATTTGTGATATTCCCACAAGAAGTGGTATATTTACAATCATGTCAAAGGCTAACACTCTGCATGGTATATTTTATGTGTTTTATTTACACCCTAAGTGGTATAGTTACTATTATGTGGAACATCTACCTGCATCATATGTGGTATATTCAAATCATGTGGTGTAGTTAGATACTAAGTGATTTATTTACATATCAATTAGAATATTTACAAATACCATCTGCAAATTACAAATAACCTATGATATACAACCCATTTGTTATCATGTGTTGCATTCCCACGCTTAGTAAAATATTTCGTACCATTTTATAAATTTACACCCTCTTCAGTACATTTACATACCGTAAATTTACATTCGGTATATTTCCAAAGCATGTGAATTTTTAAACCCTACAACGGTATATTTACAATTTTGTGTTACATTTACCTACACTAGATGTGGTATATTTACATCAGTATGGTGTATTTATACACTGAATGCTATACGTATACTCTAGGTGGTATATTTACAACTCTCTATGTGGTATATGACCCAGCACACTTGTCGAATTTCCACCTGAAGTGAAATATTTGCTACCATTTGGTAAATTTACACCTCTGCGGTACATTTACATAGACTCTATTTGCTATACTCGCAACTGACGTGTTGTATTCCCACCTTAAGCGAAACATTTGCTACCATTTGGACAATTTACACTCCCTTCGGTACATTTACATACTCCCTATGTGGTATATTTCCAGCCCGTCTGGTTTATTTACAATGTAAGTGGTATATTTACAATTTTGTATTACATTTAGCTAGACTAGATGTGTAAATATACCACATGATGCGATATATTTAAAATCATGTGATTAATTTATACACTGAATGTTATATATACACTCTAGGTGGTATATTTACAACTGTTTGGTCCATATACATACACTCTTTGTGGTATATTCACATTACGAGTTAAATTTATTTATTTGTTTGTTTATTAATTAATTCCCACCGTTAGTGAAATATTTGCTACCATTTGGTAATTTTACACCCTCTTCGGTACATATACATACACTCCATGTGGTATACTTACAATTGAGGTGTTGTACCCCACCTTAACCCTTTCGGGACTACTGGGATAATACGTCCCAGCAAGTTTTTTATGCCTATCAAAACAATTATTCATATCTTACGACCCACGCAAAATATTTTTTCGATTTCGGTGTTCCCGCATAAAAGGATGATTTCAGAATTTGTGAGCATCCAATATAATTTTCTAACCCCAACATTCATGGCATGAGAATATTTCTAATGAGAGTATTTTGGATTTCAAAATTAAACTCTGTCCCGAAAGGGTTAAGTGAAATATTTGCTACCATTTAGTAAATCTACACCCTTTTCGGTACATTTACCAACACTCTATGTGGTATATTTTCAACCCCTGTCGTTTATTTACTCTAAGTGGTATTTTTAAAGTTGTCTGTTACATTTAGCTATACTTAAAATGTTAAATTTACACACTGAAGGTTATAATTATACCAGCAGTGATATACTCACAATCGTCTGATATATTTACATACACTTTATGTGGTATATTCACAACCCGTACGGTATTTTTACACACTATGTCGCACACGCACAACAAAAGTGACACAACTCAAAATTTGTGATTTTTCAGGAAACGCAAAAAACTGTTTTTGAGCTAAATAAACATTTTTTTTAATAACGAATAGACCGTTCAGTAGAAAATCCTTACAGATTATGCTTTTTGATAAGTTCCAAGAATTTTTTTTTTATTTTACACTAGAAAATCCAAAATTTTGAGTTGTGACTGTTTTGATGATATTTTAATTCAATAATTACGGAACTATTTCAAGTTATGCCACTTTTTCTGAATTTAATAATTATAAATTACAGTTAAAAAGTTGAAAGAAAAATTTTGAAAATTCATAATTAATTTTAAAAATTAAAAATTTATACAAAAATTGTCAGAATTTTGGTTGGTTGGGTTCCTAGCGGTACCAGTTAGAGCTCCTCAGTTGCAGTTGTTGCAGTTCGACATAAAGCAATCGGTGAGAGAAGTGAAGTTGAATTTCAACTAACTTTCAAACCTAACCTAACTTAACCTATTTATTACATTTCATACTAACTACTTTTATTCAAATTTTTTTATCATCATTTGAAGTTTAAGTGAGAAATAAACACCACTTAAGATCCTCAGGCATTGATTTTCTTTTGTTCCATCATTTCGAAATCTCTTGCCAAGTGTAGGTAGTCTGTCTGTGTGTAATTTGTAGTAAATTCCAATCTAATTCAAGTGGTTATTATTTGATTAAATTGTAGAACGAGAACTCGAGCATTTTGCATGCAACTTGCACTCATTTTTGCGTACATTTTCTGCATTGTCATTGCATAAATATTTGAGACGCAAATAGACACAATGAACGAAGCGTTGGAAAGCACTTGACGCGTCTACAATGAGTGGTGTACGTAGTAAAAAGTTGTAAATTTACATTTCAAGTGTATTAGGTAATGCATTATTATCTTTATAGATTGCAATTAATACGCATATTTTGCTAGAAACCGGGCACCATCGAATAAATCAAATGAGCAAAAAGAATACAAAAAAAAACAAGGCAGACATTTATTGAAGGGGACAAAGTAAGGAAATTGCTGTCTGTAGGCAGACAAATGGGATTAATTGTACTGAATGGACTGTATTGAATGGAATTATAAAATTAGATGTGGAAAGTGTAGACAGTACTTGGAAAATCGAAATTATATTTCTGATATACTTCGAGTCAACTAAAGTAGATTTGGGTGAATATTCAAAGGACTGGAGTTTTTGAGTGTAAAAAGTTTTATGGTAACAAAATAAAAGATTGTCAACTTCAGGAAGTAGAATACCACGTTTTTGAAAGATTTTTAGAGAATGTTATAGGGCATAGAAGTTGGTTTTAGGTTTTTGATATATTTGAGTCAACTAAAGTAGATTTCAATGCATATTTGGAGGACTGGAGTTTTTGGTTCTAAAAAGTTGTATGCTAACAAAACTAAAGATTGTCAAATTTTATTTCAAAAATATATTTCGAAAATATTTTCAGTCAACTAAAGTAGTTTTGGGTGGATGTTTGGAAAACTAGAGTTCTTGTGTTTAAAAATTTTTATGGTGACAAAACTACAGATTGTCAATTGTAGAAATCGAAATTATGTTTCTTACATATTTTGAGTCAAGTAAAGTAGACTTCGTTAAAGATTTGAGCGACTTGATCTCTTGGGTCTAAAACGTTGTATGGTGTTCCCTAAACTACAGATTCTTCACCATGTTCTTGAAAAATTAAAAAGAAATATTTTATAATTGTAAACTTTATAGTCGAATATTAAAGTCAAAAGAAGAGAAAAATTTAGTACAATACAAAATATTATAGTCAAGTATATTAGAATAGAGTGATAGATAGATATGACGGGAGCCAAGAAAATAAATCATAGGAGGTCCATTCCTCAAGCACTGAGGCTAGGTAGCCCATTGTATTAAAGGCTCAGGAAAGCATAATCGATAAAAATTTGGACGACTTAATCTCTTGGGTCTAAAACGTTGTATGGTGTTCCCTAAACTACAGATTCTTCACCACGTTTTTGAAAGATTTTTTAAGAAATATTATATAATAGTAAACTTCGAGTCGAATGTTACAGTCAAAAAAAGAGAAAAATTGAGTAAAATAGAAAATATTATGGTCAACTATATTAAAATAGAGTGATAGATAGATGTGAAAGGAGCCAGAAAAATAAACCATAGGAGGTCCATTCTTCAAGCACTGAGACTAGAAAAGGATAATAGAAGAAAAAGTGGTGGACGATACAAGAAAGTGGGTAAGTAAGGAAGGGGAGGGGACTACTCATCCTCCTGCACAAATTTTGCTGGAATTTTTTATGACTCATAGGGGGTAAGAGTTTGGACCTCGTCCATCCTCATAACATTTGAACCCGAAGCTCTATCTAGCCAAGACGGTACAAAGTAAATGTTCAGAATGCGCAAGTTAGATCCTCGAAGATGCCCATGTTGGCTATATGCCGACCCCATGGATTGTGACCTGTGATAATTTCGACCATCTGGCAAAGATCTTTTCTTCCTAATCTTAGAAGGAATACCCCTGCCTTCCTGTTCGGGCTAACCATAAAAGACTTGGCAGTTCTACAGCTTTTCAGACTAGATCAACGCTTCCCATGAAAGTTGTTTACATGGGATTTGATCCAGTTTTTTGATCAGAAAATAATAATTATTTGTTGAGTTTTATTTTTTGGGGGAAAAATAAAAATTATGCGGTGAGTTTAATTTTTCACTTGCAGAATGAGAATTGAATTTTCAGTTTTATTTTTTCTTCACAAAATAAAAATTACGGGGCGAGTTTTTATTTTTGATTTCAAAATAAGCCTCATGTGGTAAGTTCGATTTTTCAAATTATATTTTGAAAATTATTTTCTGACCAAAACTTTTCGCTTATGAAATAAAAAGTATACAATGGTTATATACTTTTTCTATAAAGGAATGAATGCAAGAATGCGATTTTTTCAAAACTTCTTGACTTCTTGACTAATAACATCTACGTACTAAAATGTTTACCTAAAATTTTCTGCTTATATGATTTAACTCACCAATGAAGGAAGCGAATACAAATTGAATGAATGGTATGAAAATTGTTGATTGTGGTTTATCTAACATCATAAAGTGCATGACTTTTGTTGTTGTTGTTGTAGTGCGTAGTAAAAATTTTACGATAATGCAACTGCACATTGGACAGATGATTCAATGCCAGGAAAACTTCAACTCCACAGCAAAGATACTAAATGAATGGGGGTGTGTGTGTGAAAGTAGTTGGATGGTTAAAATTGCAAGCTAATAAACATTGGGATTATGCTGCAAAAAGTGGTGCGCAGTTTTCATTTTATAAGTATTAATGATTTTATAAAAATGTTAACCATTAACGATTCCAATAAACCAAATGTCTGAAGTGCAATCGGCCCAAGTTGGGTTTAGAAGCATTTTAGCTAAATTCAAAGCGCTGCCACTGAGCAGAGAATGAGCTACAAAAGTATAACAATTTCAGAACAACAACAATAGCCATTGTAGTGACACAGTTGCCGAGTTCATTCACACATTTTGCATTGTGACCACCATGGACGAACGGAAAGCCGAACGCCATCAAGGAAGCAGAGCCAAACTACCAAATAACCACAGATAGTAGCGAGTAGTGAATGGCCGAATACATAGTAGTAGAAAGTTGTATAGTAATAAAAAAGTAGTGTAGTGACAGTAGTAGTAGTAGTAGTAATAAATGCCACTAGCTGTCGCCAGACAGCGCTGCCAACGCCTTGGAAGCGACCAGCTTTACTCCCATAAAATCATTACGCCGTACAATGCTCCACTTATATTTTTCCTGTCATTCAGGAGCATTGACATCAATGCGCATTCTGTTCCATCTATGCTTTACACATATAAATATATGTGTATGTGTGTGTTTGTGTGTCCAAGTTGTAGCAAAGGCAAAGTGTGGTTGCAGCAGTGAAACATTAGCATTTTGTATTATCTGCTGCCGCTCGTGCTTAATGCGCCAGTGTGTCCCCCCTTTAAATGCTGCCTTTCTTGGAAGCTATTGTTGTTGTTGTTATTGCTTTAGCTACTTCATTTGTTTTATTGCTTGATTTTTTACGTTCGTTCATTTTTGCTTCGGCGACACTTGTCGCAAATTATGTCAATTTGTCTGCTGCACATTGGCTGCAGCAGACGCAGCGGCAACCAGTCGCTGTTGTTTTAGTTTTACAAAGTGTTCCGAGCTAAAAACCAGCCCATCATTTCTAATCAAAAATATTTTTAGTTAATTTGTTGTTGTTGTTGTTGTTGGTAATTGATAAATAAGTTGCAGGCTGTGCTGATTTGATGTGAGACGTGAGATAAAATAGGAGTAAGTGAGATCGCGGAAGTTAGAATTTTGAAGCAAGAAAACTGTGAGAGATGACGAAAGTGTGCAACTTTTTGGAGTTGGTTGCAATACTTCTACTCTAACACAGTGTTGCCCGATACCTGAAATGACTTTCTCTGAAATCTTAAAAAAATACTGAAATTTTCTCCCAAAAGTTAAAAATCTCCTAAAGTTTGTTTTTATAATTTGTGTCATTTTAGAAGAATAAAACTTCTAATAAAAAAAACAAAAAAATATATAATTTTTTTATTGTAGCCTTTTTTATTCATCTTCAGCTTAACAAAAAAAACTTAACAATAACAAAACATATAGCAAATTAATTAAATAAAAAGTGCAATTTTTGACGGGATTTCATTGCAATAAGTGAGAAGAAGAAAGAACGAGCTTACAATTTGTAAGCTTAAAAATTTTAAATAAAAATTATTATACATAAATAAATAAATAAAAATAAAAATTATTAAAATAGTTGCCACAATATGTTCCCAATACATCATATTTCGTTATCAAAAAATTTCCCAAAAAATCACTAATCCGAAACATCCCCTGACATAAAATGTAAATCTCCTAAACTGTCTCCTGAACAATGCTTCCTCCTAAAAATTCTCCTAAAGGCCAAGAATCTCCTAAATTTAGGAGCAAATCTCCTGATCTGGCAACACTGCTCTAACAAAACAACAATTGGAACATCCTACTTAACCTCCAGGACCTCTTTCTATATTTTTCTTAGTCTTTAACACAATTTTTTTAGTCTTAGTTCTAACATTTCCCAGTGAATAGTTCTAATGAAAAGTTGAACATATTGCACACTAAATACAAAGGAGTCACAACTCAAAAATTGCAAATTTGTATTGCAATTGAAACAAAAACAGACATACAGTAGTTTTCTAGTTAAAAAATTAATATGATAAGAATGAAATTTTCAAACCAGTTACTAAATATGTAAAGCAAAGAAGTGGCGACCTACTCAGATTTATTAAAATTAGAAGATTAGAAAATTAGAGTTTATTAAAATTAATTTATAGGTCTCCGCTCCACGATTTGGTAACACTATGGATCACTAATTCCATACAAAGATTACATATTATATTCTGATATCTGCTGATATCTCGAAAAGTACAGATCGGATTTGGCTAATTGTAATTGTAGAACCCTAATTTTAGAACTAATTGTAGAGCCCAATAAAAATATAAAAGTCATCAAAGCAAAAGTTGATAGAAATACTTAAGAAAATGCAGATATTTAAAAATGAAAAACCCTCAAAATTACCGCAATGGTCCTTCTAGTGTTAAAGCTATCAATAAAAATTAGGTTCGAATCTTCCTTGACTCCCTTGCAACATTTTATTTATCAGTAAAAAAAAATAGGTTAGAATCTTAGTTGAGTCATCAAAGCAAAAGTTGTTAGAAATACTAAAGAAAATACAGATATCTAAAAATGAAAAACCCTCAAAATTACCGCAATGGTCCTTCTAGTGTTAAAGCAATCAATAAAAATAAGGTTCGAATCTTCTTTGACTCCTTTGCAACATTTTATTTATCAGTAAGAAAAAAATAGGTTAGAATCTTCCTTGACCTTGCAACTTTGTATTTGCAAAGCAAAGCTCTGAATCTTTAGATAAGTTTCATACACATTACGCAGAAGTGTCTAGAAATGAGCAATTTTCACTTCCCCACGTTCCCCTCTCAGCCACATCACAATTTTGGTTGTGCTTCAGAAACGCAAAATAGCAATTAAAAATGCATAACAACAACAACAACAATAATAATAATAAAGCAAAGTCAAAAGTGACATGACAAAGCGGCAACCCGGAAGAGTAGCAGGGTGGTGCGGGTAGTAGTGACGCGCGCGCAGTAGACACAACAACAACAAAGATGCGACGATACGCGATATTTCCCGAAAATGGCAATAGCGACTGCATCAATAACAACAACAACAACAATTGCACAGAGCAAACGTTAGCTGTCGGCATGCCAGCTCGCCGGCGAGCGAGCGCGAACGTATACACCAGCCAAAAACAACAACAATGTGAACAACAACGACACCAATTGCAGTCACTGCAGCAGCAGCAGCGCAACGTCGACGGCGTCAGTCAGCGGCGACAACAACAAAAACAAATGAAAACAACCCTCAAGATGACGTTGACCCCGAAAGTGTGGCAAAAGCGAAACGACAGTAAAGAAAAAAACAACAAAGCGGAATACAAGAAAACTGTGCACAAAAAACACAAAGTAGCAAATTTATTGTATTTGGAAGAGCCAAAGAGTCGACGAACGAACGAACGAGCGAGCGAACAACAAACGGTCGCGTGTTTTGGGAGCGTTGCGGCGCGGGGCAGTTGGGGCAGTCGCGCCAGCCGACAATGATGGAGCAGAAACATGTCCGATAGAAATGCGGCATTTCGGGCGCATGTGCGCGCCGAGCGCCACCACTGTTGGAGCCGACGACTGAACGACGGTCGGAGAGCGCCAACAGCTCGGCGCATACACAGACAAATGGCCAGACAACAACAACAATAGAACATACAAAACAAACCTGATAAGGGCGGAAACGTTGCGTTCGAGTGCAGAGCACGTCAGAGAGCGCGACGACTGCGATAAGGTGAGCGAGCCAGCGTCGACTGGCAGCCGAAAATATACTTATGAATAAATGCATTAAGATAATAAGAATTGAGTACAAAGTGCAAGTCGCAAGCAACAAGAAATCACAACAATGTACAGCAGCAGCAGCAACGAAAACAACAGAGAATAGTCGAGAGAGCGATACGCGGGAACTGCTAATCGACACAGAGCGGCACTGGTTCCCGAGGCGGGGAGTGGGGGGCCGAAAAATGTTGCTGTTGCCGCAACGGCGCACAGGCGGATACACACACACACACACACACAGCCAGGCATGCGGTCCGCTCCATGTACGCGCGTACTGTTTGTTGTAGCTGTACGCGTCGAGCAGCAAAAACACCAAAAGCCAGCCGCCAAAACAACAACAACTTTCACACCGTAAAACAGCGACAATAACGAAAAAATGCGAAGCACCGCACAAAGCACACCAGTGAAAACAAGAAAAACAAATGACAATGTAAAGCGGAATGCCGCAAAATACAACAAATACACAAACACTTGTACAGCCCCAGCCGAAGGCGCGTTCGCTCGCTCGCTCGTTTTCGAATTGCCTTAACGGTACGGCAACGACGACGACAGTGGCGTTGTTGTCTTCGCTTAGTATTGTTGTTGTTGTTTTTTAGTGGCGCACTAATGTTGTGCGAGCAGATTAGAGCAGCATTTGGAGTTGGCTGGTGCGACTCAAGAGCGCAGAGTTGCAGCACCAAAGAACGACTATGCGAATGAGAACTTTTGCAGAGAGCGACGACAAAGTGCAGTCAATGCAGAGTGGCAGCAAATTGAAGGATTCTTATAAATATTTTTAAAGATTTGGATGTAGAATCTGTACCTGTTACTAGAATTTTTAATTGATGAGTGTTAAATTAAAATCAAAACTGAAATCTTAAGTCCATGTCGGCACTGCTTCCACTGTCTTAAAAGACCAAAAAGAAAACTGACTAAGAAGACCAAGAAGAAGACTGATTAAGAAGAAAATCTTCTCTCCTGTTACTAGAATTAATTGATTGATTAATTGTTACTAGAATTAATTGAATTAATTGATGAGTGTTAACTTAAAATCAAAACTGAAATCTTAAGTCCATGTCGGTCTAAAAAGACTAAGAAGAAAACTGACCAAGAGGCCCAAGAAGAAGGCTGATTAAGAAGAAAATTGTCTCTCCTTGTCGGCAGAGCTTAAAAAAAATGTCATCTCTTTCTAAATTGTGCAAGCGGCTGTAGCTTCAAAACTATATATTTGAGGTACTTGTGATATATATTTTAAAATTATATTCAATATTCTAGTAAATCTTAAGGTGTTTTCAATAGTCAGAATCACCGCAAATCTAACAGAAACCCGAGTCAAAGTCAATACATGATTTTCAAAATATTCCTGTTTTTTTAAAGTACTTACATAGTTCATTCGGCTGCAACTTAAAAACTACGGAACTTTTAGAACCTGAAAAAAGTCTCCATCGTGTAGTAAGTCCCACCAGCTTTTTGAAAATAGGCTCAGCTCATTGGCTTTCTGAAAATCCTAGTTAAAGTAGAGTTTAAAAAAAGTATGTTTCTTAACATCTAAACAGTCTTAATGACTGCAGTTCACAACCGGAGCACTTTTGGAACCTGAAATATTTCGTATACGGCAGAAAATTGCACAAACTTTTCAAAATAAGCTCTGGGTCTTTGAAATTCTATAAAAAGTCCATTTAAATCACAATCAAATAAGAGTTTCTTAAAATTCAAGTTTTTCAACATTGCTCAAACAAAGGAAGTTCATAAATTAGAGGAATTTTCGAACCTGGTATTTCCCATTCTGCAGTAAATCTTAATAGTTACTTGCAAGTTCAGCTCATAGAAAACCTAGCAAATTCAAATCAGAGTAAGTTTAAAAAAATAATAATAAATTTAAGAAAAACAAAGTCGAAGGAGGGCTTGCAAAAGATTTGCAAATTTTTCAATTGACCATAGCTCTCGAACTAGAATTCTAATGGACTGAAACCTGCTGTCTTATCCTGGCAAATTTTACTTTTTTCTAACAAAACTCTCAAAGTCTCTGAGCTTTTTCTCCGAGGGTTTTAGTAAATACATGATTTTTTAAATCGTTCAAATGGCTGCAGCCCCTAAACTATGGGCATTTGAAACCTGAAGTAGATACTATCTTGCATAAAATCTAAAAAAAATAACGAATGATTTTAAAGTCAGAAACGGCAATTCGATTCTTTACGATTGATCTCAAAATCTTTAGAATTACACTAGAAATTCAAGTAAATCGAAGTAAAAAAGAGATGAGCTCACAAAGTTTCTACCAAAAAGATCAAAGTCTCTAAAATTGCACCAGAAATTCATGTAACTCAAAGTGAAAAAAACATTATTTATCGAGGTTACGATTGAGCCTAAAATCCTTGAAATTTTACCAGAAGTTTGAGTAAATCAAAGTAAAAAAGGATGGTTTCACAAGATTTTTCCTATAGAGATCAAAGTCCCTGAGATTCCACCAAAACCTCGAGTAAAGTCCCCTAAAATTCCACCAGAAATTCATGTAGCTTAAAGTGAAAAAAGATAATTTATCGAGGTTGCGAATGTGCCCAATGTCCCTGAAATTTTACCAGAAGTTCGAGTAAGTCGAAGTAAAAAAATTATGATTTCACAAGAATTTTCCAATAGAGATCAAAGTTCCTGAGATTCCACCAGAAATTCAAGTAAATTGAAGTGAAAACTACAAAGTCGAAAAACTCCAAAGTCCAAAAAAATTTGACCAGAAGTTCGAGTAAATCGAAGTAAAAAAATGATGATTTCACAAGATTTTTACAATAGAGACTAAAATTCTCCCAAAAATTTGAGCACATCGAAGTGAAAAGAGGCTAGTGTCACGAAATTTTTAGGAATAAGCCCAAAAACCCACGAAATTTTATCAGAAGTTCGATTAAATAAATCGAAGTAAAAAAGGATGATTTCACAAGATTTTCACGAAATTTATAAACTAGAAATTCGAGTAAATCGAAGTGAAAAGAGGATAATTTAATGAAATTTTATGAATGAGCCCAAAGTCCACGAAAGTTTACCAGAAGTTTGAGTAAATCAAAGTAAAAAAAATTATAATTTCACAAGATTTTTGCAATAAAGTTTAAGGTCCCTAAAATTCCACCAGAATTTTTAGTAATTCAAAGTGAAATGAAGTTAACTTAACGAGAGTTTTATGAATGAGCCCAAAATCCCTGAAATTTAACCAAAAATTCGAAAGTGAAACAAAGTGAAAAGAGTATGATTTCATGAAACTTTTTTGAATTAGCTTATAAAGTGAGTAAAATTCGACCAGAAATTTTAGTGAAGTGAAAAGAGCATCATTCCAGGAGTTTTTCACGAATGAGCCCAAAATTCCTGCAATTACATTAGAAAAGAGAAAAGAGGATGATTTCATAATTCATATACCTATATATTATTTTTTTAATAATTTAAATGGCTTTAAACAAACTAGGGACCCTTTGTATGAACTTGAATGATATCTCACTGTCCAAAAACCAAATACTTTCCACGTTGAAGCGCTGCAATAGCAAAGGATATAGAAAACTCTAAACAATATTCAACTGTAGCTTGTAACTTGGGTCTTTTGAGACCTGAAATTTGTTCTTACAGTAGTTCGTGTTCTTGCTTTAAACCCTATTCAGACAGCTTGCTTAATTGCGCAATTTAGACATTTTTCAATTCATACTCAATTTAGTTCTAAATTGAGCTCAATTTGTCATACAAAAATCACAATTTATTTAATTGCAATTAGCGGTAAATTGGTCAGAAATTGAGTTCGAATTGCCATGCAACCTTGTGTAGAGCTGTTATCGATAAGCAAATTCATTCAAAATAGGGCGAACCAAAACAAAAATGAGTTTGCAATTGAATGAGTTTGAGTTTGAAATTTCATTCAAAAATTGTGTACATCAGTAGGAATGTTTAATAAATACCAATTACTCAATGTTCAATAAATGTTTTAAAGAATTTTTGAATAGATTTTTTTTAATTTAGTTTTAATTATTATTTTGTAATATTCTAGTTTTATCGATGGTCTGTTAAAATTTATTTTTTGTTTGACTGGATTATAAATAAATAAATAAAACTGTCTTTCGTCAAAACCAAAACAAGTTCGATAACATTATCGATAACAGCTAAATTGAGATGTAAGTTAAATTGAGTTGTGTGAACAGCAAAAGCATTGAACTCTATTAAGAATTAAATTGCCTCAATTTATTTGACTGTCTGAACAGGACTTTAGACGTGAGAATTGATGCTGTTAACAGAAAAAAAAACCTTTCTTCCGTCGATAACATTATCGATAACAGCTAACTTGAGATATGTGAATAACAAAAGCGATAAACTCAATTAAGAACTAAATTGCCTGAATTTTTTTGACGTCTGAACAGGACATTATAGAAATGAGTTTAGATCAGCGATGACCATTTTGCTACTCGCGAGTAGTCAATAATTAGCCAGTTTACTGTTGTAAGGTCCGTAGCGGGAAGAATGGCTGGAAAACTTCCAGGAGGAGCTGCATTTTCACGAGGTGCAAAGAAATAAAATGCTTTTCTGCCTCTACTTGACTGGTCTACAGAATGGTCAACACTGGTTTAGAGTCACCAAAATCTCGCTAGCTCCGTTCAAATTTAAGTTTAACGGTTGTTGCCATTAATGAAAAAACTTTCATTAACCCTTTCGCTATTTTGTTGCCATTGGTCTTTAGAATAGTTTGAAGTTTTAGGAAAAATACGAAATTAATAAACTGAATATTTAAGTTTAAAGAAGAGAAGTATACACGTTTTTTAATGGTATATCTTGACATAGTAATGGAAGAAGAAGCAGGAAAAAATAGAGAACTTTTTAATTTGACGTTTTCTTTCAATTTAGATACTTTTTTTTGAATTTTGGCTGAAGTAAATGAAGAAATATTCAAATTTTCGTTATGCGTAAAAAGTTTTATGTTTAAGTAATTATTACAGCCACAACAATGTGGTTGCTCTCATAGAAAAACACTCTAAAATACAGGGTCCGAGTATAAAAATTAAATAATTTCTTATGGAATGTTGCTAATATAACCACATAGAAGCCTAAGACGTAAAAAATTAATTAAAAATTAAAATTTTTACTTTCCCCAGTAAAAACCTGTAGCGAAAGGGTTAAAAAACTAAAACTAATCAAACTAAACCATGGTCCAGTGTCTCTTAAATACCGAATTTAACTGGTCACAAACAGTTTAATTCAAACTTGATTGATTACTTTATGACTTTTCGTAGGGTTGCATTGCTTTCAACGACATGAACGTAGGTCAGGATTTTCCGCTAAATGCATTCGCTGCAGCATCTTTTTTCAGTATCTCTCACGCTGAGTGCAGCCCAACAAAACAACATTCACATTCACATTTTACTCTCTGTGCAATAAGCAACAAAAATGCCTCACAACAATTACAAAAGGTCTGGCAACACGTTGCACATAGAATTTATAACAGTTTGTTGTAATGAGCGTCTGACTCACAAACAAATATTTAAGAGCACACTTAAGAGTAAAACAATGCGCCAGAAATGCTCAAACAGTGAATTAGTGAAAAACGAGAGACGAAATCGATAGCACAGCACAGCTCACAGTGTGCGTTGTGCGGTGGAGAATTTTTAATTTCACATAACGAGAGAAATAAATATGCCAAGTAATAAAAATAACAAACTATGTGTGCGAAATGCAAAGAACAACAACACGCAATTCTACTAATACACTACAACGAATACAAAAATACAAATGAAATAAAATTAAAAGCACGCACACGTAGTGCGGTGCGGACAAAAACCAAAAATAAAGCCGTGGAGAGACAGCATTAGCGCAGCGCCACAAATTTCTATGCGGGCAAGAGGGAAGGCACAATGGCAAAATATGAAAAACAAGCAGAACACAACGGCGGCAGCAACAACAACAATGCGAATAGTCGCCGCCATCGAAACATCAAAATGGTGTCGCCCCAACCGAACCGCCATTCCGTTGAATGTGCGGAGCCAATGAAAAATCTGCACAATCTGCGCGCATTTACATACGTACATATATTTATTTTAAATGAATAATAATTGCATGCGTGTGTGTAGACGATATTTGTACAGCAGCAGCAGCAACAACAATACAAGAAAAATTATACGCACACTAAAATAGGTGAACGACAGTGCCGACAGCACTCGGAGGCGTACAGAAGTTGGCTTTATTATGTGATTGTTGTTGTTGTTGTTGTTCTCGTACGGTCCACAACTGCGGCCACTACATATGATATACATATGTACATAGTTACATATCTATGCGGCATGTGCTGCCTTTGCGCAAATCGTTGTTATAGTAAGCAAAAAAAAAGTAATCGCTACTGGCAGCCGTAGTAGGTTGTGTTGTTGTTGTTGCTATTGTATCACCGATATGAGTAGTAAAGAGTAGATATGCTATGGTTTATTTCTTACTACTTCCACTACTGGGTTCTAGTTGCCTGCGCATTAGCGCTCCCGGCCGCCACAGCTGCGGCGCATAATTTCGTTAGCTTTTACGCATTTCCGCGACGACACGCTCACCGCTGCTCTCGCTGCATGCCACACACACACACACACACACGCCGGCCGCCCAGCCACCCACACACGCACACCAATGCGCGCCCAGAGCAATAAAAGCAGCAACAACAACAACATCGGCAGCAGCGGCAGCAACAGCTTTGCTGCGTACGACGACGAGCATGCAACATGCGGGCGTGCAATGTGCAATTTGTAAAATGTCAAAAAATATGAATGAAAATGTAGCACAACAACAGCTACAAATACAAATATAACAGCAACAACAACAACAAACGCGAAAAGTTGTAAATTTGTCCTCGTCGTCGTCGTCATCATCGTCGTCGTTGTCGTCATAGCATCGGGCCAGCAGCAACGACTTCGTCGGCAACAACTGTTGTAATTGTAATTTTCATGTTGCTCTCATTGTTTTTGTTGTTATTGTTATTGTTGTTGTGACGGCTCGTTTGTTTTTATTGCTGCACTCTGCTGCTAATGTTTGTTGTTCCTGTTGTAATTCTTGTTGTTGTTGTAGCTTTTATAGTACTATTTCTATACTATAGAGCAGAGTGCGGCGCCCTGGCGTTGTTGTTGTTGTTGTTATTGCTGGCGCTGCATTGCCGCCCAGCAATATTTTGCGCATTTTCATTCTGCTCTCCGCCTGCTGCCGCCACGCCCGCCTTTTTGTTTTTGTTTACATTCAGCTCTTGCTTACAAGTTGTATGCGTTCGGGTTTATGCATTCAATGGGCAACCAGGTGAGCGCACTCGAGCAGCCGCTATGAGTAAATGATTTTGTAATTTTCATTTTTTTTTTTAAATTTTTTTCCAATTAAACAAATAACGCTCATAAGTTTATTTTCATTGAATCAGTCAATCAGTGAAAAAATAAATCCATCTTTTTGCTCTCATCTCATATGAATTCCAGTGGAAAGTTTTCATAGTAGGGTTTTTTCCACGGAAAATCAGCTTTTCATAAGAAAATGAACATCTGTGATAACAATGAACATGTCGTAGAATTAAGGTATTTTAAAAATATCTCTGTAAATTGTGCGTTAATATAAGTTTTGTAACCTTTCTTTTCTACTAACTAAACTACAACTAAAAGATAAAGATCAGTCAATAATTGTGGGAGCACTGACTTGAATACAAAATGCAGTGTCCAATGACACTTTCGACTACTAACCAATCGGCATTTGAATCGATGTTGACCAAAAATTCTGAAATCAGCTTTTAATATGGTTCATTATTTGGTCTATGATATCGAAAAAGATCGTTCAACTTGTGTCCTTTTTTTGTTTTATCTACTGAGATCAATAAAGTAATGGAAAAGTCATTAGATTTAAGAATTTTTCAAAATGTAATGAATTTTTCAATAATGTCATTATTTCAATATCAAAAAATGTGTGTTAAATTAACTGGCAACTATGTCCATTTTGACATATTTTTTTGCCTGGCCTCACTCTACTCCAGTTTTAGTTTAACCCAACTTATGGTTGGTTGGCTTCTATTGTGGTAGTAACCGATTAATCGGTATTGCAATCGATGTTGACCAAAAATTCTTAAATCAGCTTTTAATATGGTTCATTATTTTGCCTAAGATATCAAACAAGATCATTCAAAGAAAGTCAAAAACTTATGTCCCTTTTTTGTGTTTCATATACTGAAATCACCGAAATTTATAAATAAATACCCGGGAATTTATATATAAGTTACAATTACACATTTATAAAAATATTATAAAATTATAATTCAAAAAGTCAAAAGTTCAAATCTTAAGACATTATTCTTACCGTTGTTGAAAAGTTAGGGTTGCTTCAAGATTGAGTATTGTAAAAAATTTAGTAGCAGCCTTTTAGCTTAAGACTTTGGGTTTTGTATTTTCACCTGAAAAAAATTTGAAGAACATTATTAATGATAAATTTATATTCAATAATATTTACACAAAGAACATATTTAAATTTATTCAAATCATTTTTATAAAGTTTATCAAATAAAATTTAGCACAAGTATTTATAGGAAACGATGCAGAGCTAGATTTATAATTTATAAAAAAAAAACAAGTTCTCATTTAGAGAGCAGTAAATGTGAGATATAGATTACTGCATTGATTTAATTGAGCATAAAATTCAATAAAATGTTGGCAAAAAGTAAGCACAAATAATGATTAGGTGTTCAAATATTATTCAGAACCTTGATTCTTTTAGTTAAATTAATTTAAATAGAAATGAAATACCAATTTATGGAAAATATGCTCCATCTGAAGCTCATATTTGTTTGTTTTAAATTATTTTAAATACAAATGAAATATAAATTTATTTCTGAAGCTTAGCAAGTTGTATCTTTCAGACAATTTGCAAACAAAATCCGAGTTAGGATTCGAACCTAGGACCACTGGTTTGAGAAGCAAGCGCGCTACCCGCTGCACTATCGTGACCGGCAAACCGGGAGATCGAAACAATATAATTTTGTGACTCGACTGACAAAGGAGCGAATGACAATAGTGTCTTCCAAAAGATTGAAGCTGTTGGAAACGGGAGATAGAAGCAATGGAGACTCGAAAAGGATCGTAATGATGCTAATTTCTTTCAATAGATTGAGCTGATTTGAACCGCAAGATCGAAGCCAATGTCTATTTTATATGAGAACTCACAAAAGATTGAAATGGCTTTGGTATTTTTCAAAAGATTGATTGAAGAAATGTCTCTTTTATGAAGAAGACTGACAAAACTCTTGGAATGGCTGCCCTTTAAAAAGTTTAAAATCATCACCTTCTCAATCTATCATAATCTAGTATCAAGTCAATAAGATATTCTAGAATATTCCAGAATTCTATTAGCAAAAACCATTTATCCATTTCTTCAGAAATCTTATTTACTTCAATTCCAAGCCAAAACAAGTATTTTTGGAGTAACAAGCTATGCTAAAAACCATATTCTAAAAAAGAACCTTCTGAAGAGGCTGCACTCGATTTTCAAAGCAATTTCTTTTAGTACTTTCCTGTCTGCAATTTCGAAGCGCTTCCGTGTTTCAAAACTCATCTCTTCAACTATGTATTCTATTTTCTGTTTTTTTCTTACTATCAAATCTTCACAGCCAAAAATCTAACAATGCATAATTTATGCACCATTTGCATAATTTATTTTTTTTTTATAGTCCATAAAAACCGTTAAACAACAACTTTCAAATGTGTCGAATTCTGCTGGCGGGGAAATTATTTTCACATCATTCAAATGTTACAATTGCCAACAAAATGCAAAACGTTTCAACTGTCACACAGATGGAAAACAAAGCAGGCGAAGGAAAAGCGGAAGGAGTGTGCGTCAGTGAAGCGGCAGCGGATCTAATTCCGGCCGCTGTCACAGTTTTGGGCATGGCACGTATTTTCCGCGTCACCCGGGCTTTCCGGCTTTCCCGGCTGTTTGTCGCATGTGCCCAACAAACTTTTGCGTGTCAATTGCAATTTTTGCTACGAGCAACAAGAAAATACACTGTGCAGGCGCCCAAAAAACTGAAAAGTCTGCGAGATAGAAAATAAAATACGAAACAGCAACAACAACAACAACAATACGAACAACCACCACATTAATTTTATAGTTGTAAAAAAATTTCAAAATTAAAAAAAACCAAAACAATAAAGAAAACCCGCGCCTGCAGTACATTGAACTGTTACAACGTCGATGTACAGTTACAAAAGCTACCCTCTTCTACCCTCAACACGCCCGACGTGTCCAACGGCAAAGGCAAAACTTCGAGTGGTTTTGATGAGTTTTCAATGTTTTTCACTTGGCGCTACCGTCAAGATTTGCTGTGGCGGCGTTGTTGTTGTTATTGTTGCGTTGCTGTAAAATTTACACGCCGTAACACACACACACACACGGACAGTTTGCCAGCCTGCTGTCGTTTTGTGGAGTTTTCCTTGTACGCATTGCTGCGCGCCGAAAAAGCGCGAAACGCACGTCAGCCGAACAACCCTCAGCGCGGAAAAGCGCCCAATGCTTCGCTGCTGCTGCTGCGGTTGCAAGCCTCGACAACAGCGCCCAACAACAATTGCTGGCTGCGTGGCAGGGCGGCAGTTGGAAAACAAAAAGCGCGCCAGACGCTCAACGCCCAACGCCCGGACCGCACCGCACCGCACCGCACCGCACCGCAACGAACCGGACCGGACCGGCCGAAGAGGGAATGGCAGGCACAGCAGGAGCTTTACAGCAAGTGGAGAGTGAGAGCATGCAAGAAGGGTCCTGGAAACATGCATACAATTACTGTGCCTGTTGCCCCCCACCCCACTGCCAACCACTGCGCTGCCGCACACAGCACAGCGAGCAACCACCAGTCGACAATTTATTCAATCCAACCGCATTCGTCTGTGCGTCTGCTGTGCTGCCGCTGCTGCTGCTGCTAGTGCGTGCGTTCGTCCGTCCATCCGTCCTACCGTCTGTCGCTTTGCTTCGTCTGCCTGTTTGCTTGTTTGTGCGTTCGCAGCCGCTCGTCCATTCGTGCAGCGGCGGTGCGGTGCGTCTGTCCTAATGTGTCTCGTCTGCTGACCTGAATTCGTGAACTCTTTCTCGCCCTCCAGCCGGCGAACGACCGGTCGGCCTTGTTGTGCGTGTGTATCCTGTCGCAGACACGCCAGCGTTTCCTTGATGGGCCTTTGCCGTCTCGGCTGCACAATGTGTCCTTCCTGTGTCTGCGCGGTGTGCGCGTGTGTGAGTGCGAGCGCGCGCAAAAGTGCGTACACGCGTGTTCCTGTGCTTTTGTGTCTGGCTGTGTCTGTGTGTGTGTGTGCGTGCGACGAGGGTTCAGCACAACGCAGCGCAGCACTTACGCGTACAATGGCACATACTGCCACATTCACAGCACAAAAACTTTAAAATTGCCGTTGTTGCTCTACGCATTTTCTGCCCCGATTGTGTGTTTCTTTTTAGATTTGTAAAATTCATGTTTTTCCCATTTATTTCAATTTTTCTTCCTTTAAATTGTTGCAGACGTTGTTAGTTGGCGGGTTAATTGTAAATGAGGCAATTTTTTGTTTTTTATGTTTATGCCACTTCTAAAACCTCGACTAGACTTTTGCCAACTTAATGTCTGCCTTGTGTGCTAATTGTTGCAACGATTCCCTTCACAACTACTTTCGGTTCCTCTGCCAGCCACAAAGCGCTTTTGAATTGCACTTGATGGCAAATAACGGTAAATTGGAGTGTCTGCAGTTGAAGACCAGGGCCATGGGTTCAAATCATTTGAAATCACTTATTGTTCTGCTGTATTTATTTCTGATCAATCTGGTTCTTCGGTGAGGTTCTCTGAATAGAAGAACCCAGAACGATTAGAAACAGACTCAGAGAACCTCACCTAATCACTTCAAATCACTTACAATCAGTTTTTGTTTTTCTATATTTATTTCTGATCAATCTGCATTCAGTTTTTGTATTGCTGAATTTATTCCTGATCATTCTTGGTTCTTCTACTCAGACAACTTCACTGATACTTGAAACGTAGTCATAATTGACTGTATGGTTCGAACTCAATGCACTCAATCAGTGGCCAAAGAAACATGAGTTCAAATCACTTGCAGTCAGTTTTTTTTGCTGTATTTATTTCTGATCAATCTGGTTCCTTGGTGAAGTTCTCTAAGTAGAAGAACCCAGACGTTTAGAATTAAACTCAGAGAACCTCACCGATATCACTTGCAATCAGTTTTAGTTTTCCTGTATTTATTTCTGATCAATCTGGGTTCTTCTACTCAGAGAACCTCACCGCACAAAATCAGGTTTTTTTTTTTTTTTTAAATATGTTTATTTGTTTCAAATAAATGAACTTAATACTACAATAAACAATAGTATAACGATATGTGTATTATGTAAAATGTCTCTAGATGAGCTCTCAAGTACTTAACAAAATAGTAACAAGTAACATTTTCTTAATTGTTGAATAAATTTATGCCTAACTTGTAGGCTCGTATAATTCACATTTTTTTTTGCAAGGAAAAAGTGATCAAAAAACGATGCATAAATAGTTGTAAAAGATAAAAGATTTAAAATACAGAGCTATATATAACAGACAAGCCGATATAATTAATATTCCTATTCTTCTGTTAGCCACCAACAGCTCACAAAATCAGCGGTTTTGCTTTGTATTTTTTGTATTTATTTATTTCTGATTATTCTCGTTCTTAAGTGAAGTTCTTAAGTGAAGTTCTCTGAGTAGAAGAACTCAGAACGATTAGAAATAAATTCAGAGAATCTCACTGAAACGTAGTCATAAATGACTGTGTGGCCATAGAACCATGGGTTCAAATCACTTGCAATCAGATTTTGTTTTGCTGTATTTATTTCTGATCATTCTGAGTTCTTCTCAGCGGCTCAATTTGGAGTTCGAACCCCCAAATATCGGTTTGTTACAAACATTTTTGGTGACAAATATGATTACAGATGGTAAATGGACTCAAAATTTTTGTTCGAAATCACCCAAAATGAAATTTTGTGTGCGCCGCTGATTCTTCTACTCAGAGAATCTCACAGATATCTAAAACGAAGGCATAAATGGCGAAATGGTTCGAACTCTAGTAGGCCCAAGTCCTGAGTTGGTTCTTCCATTTATGGTACAAAACCGAAGTCACCGATATCTTTAAACATATAATTGTATGTCCTGACTGACTGACTGATTCATCATCGCCCAGCCTAAACCGCTGAAGCCACAAACATGAAATTTAAACTATGGGTACATCTTGAAAATTGAACCTCCGCTAAGACGGGATGTTTTGAAACTCGGGATCTAAAAGGACAAAACCAATGTTTTAAGGTGTTGTATGAAGAAACGCGATTTAATGGGCTTATTGATTTTAAATTTGGTGAAAACACTTCTAATAAAAATAATTCGACACATATTTTTTGTTTTTCCGAAAATCAAAATTTAACCGGGTCAACAATGGGTTAAGGTGCGTATACGCGAAGACTACGAAAAAACCATGAATCGATTGGCCTATTGACCTCAAAGTTCGTGAAAACACTTGAAATCGAAAATAATTTGACACTTGTTTCTCATGTTTTTCAAAATCAAAACTCAAAGGGATGAACCAAGGGTTAAAGGTTTGTATAAAAAATCATGATTTTTCATGACTCAATTTCATTTTTCATGAATTTTGACTTCAAACATAGTGAAAGTACTTCAAATATGAAATAATTCGGTACTTGTTTTTTATTTTTTCGAAAATCAAAATCTGACGGGTTAAAAGTTTATGTGGAGAAACTGTGAAAAACATGAATTAATGGACATATTGACTTCAAATTTGGTGAAAGTACTTTTGTTGAGAAATAATTTGACACATGTGTTTCATTTTTTCGAAAATAAAAATCTGACGATGTCAGCAATAGTTTGTATGGAGAAACAAGATTTTATGGAGCTTTTGACTTTAAATTTGTTGAAAGTACTTTTGTTGAGAAATAATTTGGCACATGTGTTTTATTTTTCGAAAATAAAAATCAGACGGGGTCAACAATTGGTTAAGAGTTCGTATGGGGAAACATGATTTAATGCGCCAATTGACTTCAAATATGGTGAAAGCATTTCAAATAAAAAATAATTATATACGTATTTTTTATAAAAATCTGACGAGATGAAAAAAGGGGTTAAGAACTTGATTTATTGGCCCCATTTACTTAAAACTTGCATGCAAAGCCGCAGGGCCCTGTTAGTCTGAAATATAGGTTTAAATGGCTACATGGTTCGAATTCTAGTAGGACTAAGTCCTGTGGTGGGTCTGTCCGGTTTTATCAAGAAAATGGTGAATAAAGCCAAGCAAATTAAAGACCAGAATTTTAAAGAGTACACTCTTACTCACCTTTGTCATTCTTGCGTACTGGATACAAAGGTCATGCAGTCGAGAAGACAATCTTTCTATCGAAAATAGTGTTTGCAACAGTTGCCACCAATAACTCATTCATTATTTTATTGACTCTCATAAAATGTAGACTTCAGTGCGGGAGTTAAAAGTGCATTTTCATAAAATACTCAACTGCACTTTCGATTAAGAATCACTTCCCAGAAGTGTTTTCCCGTTTGCACAGAAAGATAAAATGTAAATAGCATAAAGTGCTATGATCGGCGCATTCGATGCGGGCCTACAACAGCAGCGGCACGTAGACTCCTCGAGCTGTGCGAGCCGCGTGAGTGAAAACTACAAAGCAACTGAACCATTCGCTTTCGCCTGAAGAGGACAACAAAAATCAAGAAAATTGAAAAACAAAATTAAGGCACAATTTCCATTTAAAAAAAAAACGACCGGTGACAATCGGCACTAATGCACCAACCGAACGCATCAAAATGCCAAAAAAAAGGAACAATTTTCAACGGAAATGTATCAATAAGGACACTTGCTGTCGTTGCTTTGACGGTGGCAAGCATCAATGTTTCAATACAAAATTCCGCGTACTGACCGAGTGAATCGAATGGGACAAAGCAAATAGAATATAAAATGGAATAGAACTGAAAAAAGTTGAAATTTCTACTTGAAAATACGCCGACAATTAACATTTTCAATACGATTTTGGGCCATAAAACACTTTCGTTGCGTTTTATGGCGGCGAGAACTACAAGTGTGGACGTTGTAAATGATAGTAAAACCATTTCCGCTTCATAAATTAACCGCATGTAAATATGTGCAAACGAACTCGTACGTACAACAGTTGCTACCTACCGCAACGCGAAGGATAATTACACTGTGCAACACAAAATATATAACAAAGTTCGGAAAACGGATACTGGTAGAGGAAGGGAGGGGGGGGGGGCGGGGGAAATTGTTTGGTATTTATTTCATTCAAGTTGGTTTAGTGGTTTTTGCCTGAATGTGGCTTAAAAATTGGTTTTTATAGAGAAAACCCATAGAAGTATAGATTGATACTAAAATATTCGAGTGTACCGTGAGTTATAGTGAAATTTTACGTTTAAAATTTTTTCCCTACACACTAACCCTTTAAAATTTAGTTTTGTATGAGATTTAGCAACAATTTTCAGTAAGTACGAAATTAATCTTTAAACTCTTCTTCAGTTTTGACATTTTTCTGGCGTTCAAGTTAAGTTTTGAGTTTTGGTGTATTCAGAGACCTATAGTAGAATTTTATGGCGAATATTTCTGTAGTACATTTTTTCTTAAAAGTCCTGTTTCAAAGCACATTTTTTTGCCATTTTAGGAAAAACCGGTCAAATTGACCCATAAAAATAGGAGCTAGAGGGTTAAAGTGTTCTACAAAAATATTCCCTGTAGTGTTTTACATAAAATTGCTAAACACATTACATACCTAAAATGTAAGCTTACATGGTTTTCGAATGCCGATTCACGATAAAAATATGCAAAAGGGAGGAAACTTGGACCACTTTGACCCCTCTAAAAAATTCAGATGTTAACTTCCAAAACGCTAACACATGTATATTTGTTTTGCCTCCTCTAACAGAATCTGTTGTCAGAACTTTTTTATTTTGGACGAAATTTAATTTTGTTGTTCAGTGTTATGCATAAAGTTGACTATTTCAAATAGTTGCAGAGAGACTTGGAGCTCTTGAAAATGGCCACTTTTAGCATTATGACCCAAACACATTCAAGACGACAGCGACATGGCCACACTACTACAAGATGGTCTGGACTTCGACCGTTGCCGTGTAGTCAACTACCTGAATACAATGAAAGCGGCAGCATTGTCATCAAAATCACTTTTTGAGCTTCTAAACACAAATTTTAAACATCCTTTATTAAACATTCGTCTATATCCAATTTACAATCAAATGTACAATCAATTCAAAGCAAATAGCAATGTGTAATAATTCTTAAAACTATTTAATTTTAACTGAAATACTAAAAATGTTGTAATTGTTGTTCAAAACACATCGAAAAAGTAACAAAACTTCCATTGAAAATATCTGTTTTGAAACAGTGATGCCAATTGCTTTGATTTTGTTGCCTAAGAAATAGATATGCAATAATTTTTAAAAGTATTAAATTTTTACTGAATTATTAACCCTTTACACGGTACAGTTGCATATCTGCAACCAACCGTAAAATTGCCCGTAATTTCAGAAGTAATTATCAAATCTACTCTTTTTTGCTATTTTACAACCATGCAACGTTCCTTTTTTGAAATACTGGCATTAATAGTGGGAAAAAGTAGCTAAATTTTATTTGACAGCACTTATTTGACCGTTTTTGCGAAAAGTTGCACGCATTTATTTTAGTGAAACAAAAGTGATTAAAACTTATTAATAAAAAACACACAAACACTTTGACAAAAATGCGAAGTAGGACTATGCCACAACAAACGCATTATTTGCTTTAAAAATTTGCATTTAAAATTAAACATATTAAAATATAAAAACAAGTTTTAATGCTTTGTTGCAAATGTGCAACCAAATGTTTTTTACAAAAAAACCTTACAAAATTAAAGTATATTAAAAAATAAAAAATTGGTTTTTTTTTTATTTAGGTTTATATCTAAAAAAAACAAAATTTGATGAAAAAATTCGCTGTTGCCGTTTAAGGGGTTAACAATTTTGTAATTGTTGTTCAAAACATACCGAAAAAGTAAGAAAACTTCCATTGAAAATATCTGTTTTGAAACAGTGATGCCAATTGCTTTGATTTTGTTGCCTAAGAAAGAGAGAATAGTTTTATGTTTGGCAACAGCAACAACTCTGTTCGATGTTCTTGTAGCACTGCAGTCGTCAAAATAATCATTTCCATACAAACGTTCTCATTCAATATTTTAACACTTGCAGTCGTGTCGCTGTAGTCGTCTATCTGTTCGAGGCATTACAATTCCTTTAAAATTGTATAATTAATTAAAAATCAAATTAAAATCGAATAAAATACAAACGAATTGTCTCCAAGCATGGAACAAATGCCTGAAATATCTTCACACAACAAATATTCACACCATCAAAGTGCCTTAAATTGCCACAGAGATGTTTTGCCAGCACTGCAGCAAATGTCTAGTCAATGCGCCTAAAAACTGTACCAAACGCTGCCATATTGCTGCAACAGAAATTTTCCTTACAAGACTCTGTGTCGGTTGTTTGTTGTTGCGTTTGTGTTTGCTTTCTGGTTTTATTTCTTATTTATTGATTTCCCAAAGATTTTCTCACACTTCACAGATACACACACACACACACACAAACACATACATCATCATAAGGCGGCATTGTGTGTGATAGCGCGCTGACATGGAATTTATCACAATTCCATGGCATCAGTGAAGCATGAGCAGCGCGGCAGCAGAAGGGCGGCGTTAGGGTGCGTACAGTGTTGGTTTTCAAATGTTAAAATACTGTAAAAATAAATGTAGGTGCCTATGGGAGTGTGTGTGTGTGTGTGTGTGTTTGTGTTTGTAGTGTGAATTGAAATCACTAACGCCAATGGGTCAAAGGTTCAAGTACGGGTCAAACGCGCCGTTGATATGCGGAAATTGTGGTGTGGTGGTGTTGGAGTCGTTGCTGTTGGTCTATAGTGTTGTTGTTAGTGTTATTGGCGGCACCATTTAAAAGGCGCTATAAAAAAGCAGCAGCAAATAAACCTATTGCCCACACAACAGCAAATAATAATAACACTAACAACATCTACACACATACATATGTACATATAGCCATACACACACACACACATGAAATGTCTAGTGGCAATGTGGATAGTGTGGCGCGCAGTAAAAAGGACATTGGCCTGTGTGGACATTGGGTGTTGTTGCTCGGCTCAGTGAGTGATTTTTATTTCAAAGTCAGCAGCAACAAGAGCATTTTTAACATTTGAAAAAGCATAAGAAAACGTATAAAATACAAATATAATAAAATGTGATACAAATGTCAGATTTTATTATCAGATTTGATAAAATTATCAGATTTTTTATTTCTAATTTATTTTTTATATAGGTATATCAGAATTTTTCCCAAGCACTGTACTGGATTTCCTTCCTTAGTAAGAAAACAAATTTTATAAAAGAAAAATCAAAAATATATGAATATTTATAAAAATATAACAAAGATAAATAAAAATCTTAAAAAATATATACAAATCTCTAAAAAATAATATCATATTTTTTAATTTATCATATATTTTATTTTTTATATAGATATATCAGATTTTTTTCTTATGCACTGTACTGGGTTTCCTACCTTACTAAGAAAACAAATTTTATAAAACAATTTTTGAAAATTTAAAACAATTTAACAAGCGTATATAAAATTTTTTTAAATCTTTAAAAATATATAAAAATCTTCGCAAACATTAGATATATCAGATTTTTTTCTTAATAACAATTAATTTATATTTTTTTTATGCACTGTACTGGGTTTCATACCTTACTAAGAAAACAAATCTTAATATATTGAAAAAAAAATGTTTGAAAATTTAAAAAAATTTAACAAGCCTATATTAAATTTTTTTAAATTATATAAAAATCTTTAAAAATATATAAAAATCTTTAAAAATAATATCATATTTTTAATTTATATTTTATATAGATATATCAGATTTGGTTTCTTATGCACTGTACTGGGTTTCCTACCTTACTAAGAAAAAAATTTTATAAAAAAAATTTTCGAAATTTATAAAAATTTAACAAACGTATATAAAAATCTTTAAAAATATGTAAAAATCTTTAAAAATATATAAAAATTTTCAAAAGAATATAAAAATCTTTAAAAATAATATCATAGTTTTTAATTTTTATTTTTTATATAGATATATCAGATTTTGTTTGTTATGCACTATACTGGGTTTCCTACCTTACTAAGAAAATAAATTTTATTTAAAAAAATGTTTGAAAACTTATACAAATTTAAAAAACTTATACAGACATTTTTAAAAATATATAAAAATCTTTACAAATATTATCATATTTTTGTATTTATTATATATTATACATATTTTATAAATATATATCTATCAGTTTTTTTTTCTCATGCTCCGTACCGAGTTTCCTACCTAAGTTAGAAAACAAATTTTATAAAAAAAAATAAAAATATATGAAAATTTATAGAAATATAACAGGGGTATTCACACCGAGCTCGTTACTTTGTTAGTTCGGTACTCAGTAGTTTTGTTCGTGTATTTTGTTCGTGTTCGTGTGTGTTCGTGTATCGAACAAAAACAAAATACACGTAGAAAACTACCAAGTACCGAATTAACGAAGTAACGAGCTCGGTGTGAATACCCCTAACATATTATATATACAAATTTTTAAAAATATATAAAAATCTTTAAAACTCTATTTTTTATATAGACATATCAGATTTTTTTCTCATGCTCTGTACCGAGTGTCCCACCTAAGTAACAAAACAAATTTTATAAAAAAAATTTATATAAAATTTATAAAAATATAACATAAAAATCTTTAAAAATATATTAAAAAATTTTTTTTAATATTATCATAGTTTTTATTTATATTTTTTTATAAATATATCTATTAGATCTCTGTACCGAGTTTCCTACCTAAGTAAGAAAATAAATTTTATAAAAAAAAAAAAAAATATATAAAAATTTAAAGAAATATAACTTATTATATAAAAAATCCTTAAAAACATATAAAAATCATTAAAAATATATAAACATTCCTAAAAATATATAAAAATCTATAAAAATATAATAAAAATATAACATAAAAACCTATCATGATATTTTGAAAATAAATAAATAACATAGTGATGCTACTGCATTCTTTCTAAAACAATCAGCCGAAAAATTTTTTTTATTATAAATGAAGATAAAAATCCACAACCAAATGAAAAAAAATGAAATCCAATTTTCGTTTGTTGAATTTTTCTCATTTGATATTCTACAATGTTTTGTTTTGTTGCATAAATGCGAGAGCAAAGGAAAAGAAATGTGTGTAGAAAGTATGTACTCGTACATACACATATATACATAAGTACATACATTGTAGAAGAGCACATCTACTTTTCTGAGAAAATCACTTAATCCGCTACAAATCCTTTGCGCGCTGCATTTTCCAACACGGCCAACAGATGCGGGTCCGACTGTCTGACTGCCTGACTGCCTGGTTGCCTGACTTTCTGTTCAATCAGTGCATTGTCTGCACATTTGCTGTATTATCCTTAAATGCGACAGCGTCTGGAAGCGAGCGAGTCAGCATTTATGTCGTTTTGTATCCTCGAGCAAATATGCACCAAATTCTCACAAACACACAAGCACACTAAGAATTTTAATTTCAAACCATTTTAACAATACTTTGTAGTAAAGAGTAACGATTGAGAAAGGTAAAAAATTTGAAGAATTCGTTTTATAGTTCTATTTGTGGGCAATTGCCAATGCTGAAAATTTATGGATTTTCCGTATAAAAATTGAAACATAAAGTGATTTTTCTTTATTTCAAATAATGCACAAATGTTCTTGAACCAATTAAGGTTGAATAGATTCTTTTTTTTTAATATTTTTAGAACTCGTAAAATACTTTCTCAAGAATTGGTAAATTTTTCTCAGGTCTACATTTGCACTCTTGATAACAAAATTTTCCATCTAAAAATTAAAACAAAAAGTGATTTTTCTTTATTTCAAACAATGCACAAACGTTCTTGAACCCCTTTAAGTTTCAATAGATTCTTTTTTTTTAATATTTTTAGAACTCGTAAAATATTTTCTCAAGAATTCGTACATTTTTCTCAGGTCTGCATTTGCACTCTTAATAACTAAATTCAATCGTTCACTTGAGCCTGTTGAAGGACAGAAGGCAAGATGAAGGTTTCAGGGTGCTTCTTGATTTGATGCCCCCGAAGCAAGTCTTCAGAAGAATTTTAATTTCAAACCATTTTAACAGTACTTTGTAGTAACGAGTAACGATTGAGAAAGGTAAAAAATTTGAAGAATTCGTTTTATAGTTCTATTTGTGGGCAATTGTCAATGCTGAAAATTTAGGGATTTTCCGTATAAAAATGAAAACAAAAAGTGATTTTTCTTTATTTCAAACAATGCACAAACGTTCTTGAACCCATTAAGTTTCAATAGATTATTTTTTTTAATATTTTTAGAACTCGTAAAATACTTTCTCAAGAATTGGTAAATTTTTTCCAGGTCTGCATTTGCACTCTTAATAACAAAATTCAATCGTTTACTTGAGCCTGTTGAAGGACAGAAGGCAAGATGAAGGTTTCAAGGTGCTTCTTGATTTGATGCCCCCGAAGCAACTCTTCAGAAGAAAGTACAAAACGTATGTACATACCGCACAGGGAAGACTGGGCTGGTAATAGAATCAGTTTTAGGTTTGAAGATTTTGTCTGGTACACCGATGAGTCTAAGACAGAAGGAGGGACGGCAGCAGGATATATGCTGACAGTCTGTCTTGGATATAAGGCCACTGTCTTCCTGAGGATTTTGCCAGAAAAACACGGACTCTTAATGTTAGAGGAAAAAGCATAATCATAATGTTCGACAGTCAGGCTACAATAAAGGCTCCGAAATGGACAACATTTGATTCCAAACTAGTCTGGAATGCAGCCAATGTTCTACAAGAAATTTCAAAGGACAACCGGTTGATTCCTCCGAAGTGTGTACACAATAGTAATGAGGAAACAGACAGATTGGCAAAGTACCCTATGGACCTAAATCGATCATAGTTGTCAACAAGACTCATTACAAACATTGTGTCAAATAGAAATTCATAAATTGGAACAGTGGAACAGCGTTGTTTGTAATTTCGGGATTGTAATCCTTAACGCACACACACACACACACACACACACAGCCATATTTGTACACTTAAATATTACACAGTTGGAATGCATTTTCCCCGGAACGCACCTGGTGTGTCTGGTAGTAGCAAAAAAACAACAACAACAACAACAACTGCTGCTGTACCTTTATGCTGCTTGTGCGCTATTTGTCGACACTCGACTGGAATTTCTTCAAGGATTGCTGCTAGCTGCTTACATTGTATTTGTTGTTATTGGTGTTTTGTTTCGTATAACATTTCCAATCCAATTGATACACATTCACTTCCCCAAAATAAGAGCGAGTGAGGAAAAAAAATTGTACACAATTTTCTTGTTGTTGTTGTTGTTGTGGTTACATATACCATACATACATATTTACTATTGGTATTTTTGCTGCTTAGACGTCGCTTTCTTGCCCCGCAATGGACGCCAGCCTCAACGCATTTACGCTTAGAGTGCGACGTCTTATCTGGCTGTGTGATTGCCATTCGAATTGTTGGTGTTTTCAACAACATTTCAACAGTAGTTGCAACGCACCACACCAGCCAGTCAGTCGCAGTATTCGACTCGTGCTGCGTCTGCCAAAAATCTGAAGAAAGGGAAAAGGCAAAATTCGTCTGATGTCTGCTTGGCGCATTTTATATATTTTTTTAATTTTATTTTTTATGCCAACTGTGGCTCTGTCTGTCTGCTGCGTTGTCTGCACCTTTTATATGTTTATTTAGGCTCGACGTGCGCATTCTTATATAAGCACACACACACACACACACATAGAGTACATGTGTGCCAATGCCTTTTCCGGCGCTTTTACTGGCGCGCGTTCTACCATTGAAGGCGCAACCCGCATTCTAATTTGTTTGGCTTATTATGTCGAAGTCTATGGATTGTTATTTTTCCATCTGCTGCTGCCACACTGACGTCCTTCTCCGCTTCCTTTCCCATCTCATGGACATCGTCTTTGGTATTGTCGTAGTCGTTGTCGTCCTGCTGCTGCTGCTTTGTTATTTGCGAATTTCATGTTTGCCGACAACATGTTTCGGCTATTCGATTATGCTCTGTGCGTCGACTTCAATTTCGAAGTGGGCAATGTATATATTTCGTATTTTTCTTTAGCTTGTAATCGCGCGTAAGGACATTCGAACCAATGCGACCGGAAAGGGTAATTTATTTGCGAAAAGTAAACATATTATTTACAGTTGTTTTGCTGCAATCTTTTGGAGCAGAAATCGTTTTTAATTGCAAACCAGTTTCGATAGCAACAACTTTCGTCTGGGCGCACATCCCTTCCACATTTGCCCTGCGCACACAACATATTCTTCGAGTTCATTTAACTTTGAAGGTTTTGTTTTGTCTTTCAAATTCAATGAATTTGGGGCGCTGTGCAAGCATTGCAAGATGGGTTTCATGTGGAGCATTCAGCTGTCGCTGTGTCAGTTGGAGCGTAAAGCTGTTTTTTTAAAGCAGTTTTTTTCATGTATGGAACTTTAAAGGACAACACTAGTTGGAAGGAAAACTAGTTGAAGTACAAAAGAAGTAAAAAATTGATGAAGTGGTTACAGATCTGACAACATGTTAAAGACTCTTTATAATTCATGTCTAACGTAATACTCGCAATTTGTATTCATTATTGTTGGAACAAAAATGTTAATGTCATATTCAACATGGATATAGCTTCAGGTAGCATCTGTAGATTTTATGCAGAAAGTGAGGAAACATTAGTCACAGTCTGCAAATCTTTAATACTTAAGGATATAAATGCCTTGCATAGCATACCCGGGACAAGAGATGACCCCCGCCATACCACCGAAATGCATAAAGTTGTAGCAAACATCGGTCTGATAGTGGTTCTATAGGAAGGAAACATTACTCTATCTAATCAGAGCCCCCCTGTGAATCTTTAATCTTAAAGATACCTCACTACCAACTACATCAACTTGATCCCTTTGATGCGTACCACTTCGGTCTAACAGTGGTTCTATAGTATGGAAACCCTATCTAATCAAAGTTTGCGAATCTTTAATGCTTAAAGATACAAATACCTGGGATAGCATATCCGCTACAAGAGGCCACTACCTCAACTACTTCCATAGGAAGGAAACATTACCCTACCAGGGATTGCATATCCAGGACAAGACGCCACTACCTCAACTATTTAAGTGGTTCTAAAGGAAGGAAACATTACTCTATCTAATCACAGTCTGTGAATCTTTAATCTTTAAGATACCTTGGATAGCATATCCGGGACAAGAGCCAACTACCTCAACTACCTCAGTGGTTATATAGGAAGGAAACATTACCCTATCTAATCACAGCCCCCTGTGAATATTTAATCTTAAAGATACCTCACTATCAACTACCTCAACTTAATCCCTTCGATGCGCACCACTTCGGTCTGACAGTGGTTCTACAGGATTTGAAACATTACCCTACCAGGAATTGCATATCCGGGACAAGCGGACACTACCCCAACTATCTAAGTGGTTCTAAAGGAAGGAAACATTACATTATCTAATCACAGCCTGTGAATCTTTAATCTTTAAGATACCTTGGATAGCATATCCGGGACAAGAGCCAACTACCTCAACTACCTCAGTGGTTCTATAGGAAGGAAACATTACTCTATCTAGAAGATTCACAGGCTGTGATGCCTGTGAATCTTTAATCTAAAAGATACAATATGCAAAGAAATATCTCGCATAGCAATTCCGGAACAAGAGCCAACTACCTCAGTGGTTCTATAGGAAGGAAACATTACTCTATCTGATCACAAATTGCAAATCTTTCAACATCAACTGTAATCCTTCTATATGCATAATTTAATAGCAGACATCGGTCTAATAGTGATTTTTCAGTCCTTGGCTTGTGAACCATTAAAAGATGAACATTGGTCTAACAGATTGCTATCTATAACAACCTTTAATAAATCAAATCTACGAACTTTTAAGGATGCCAGGAAAAACGGCTTAACATATTGCAAAGAGAATTTTGATTAGGGCAGAAATTTCTACAATGCTTTTTATTAGTTTCGTCCGTCTTTGGGGTTCTAAGTTCCAGATCTTCTCCGGTGCTAAGATTACTAAGTGACCATAACAAGTCGTTACTGGCCTGCTGCAAAAATTCTCCAGTTGGTCACACCAAGAGAGAAACACGGAAACACGTCCTTCCTCTTCGCCGTTGATCTCAAACTATCGCTTTCCTCCAGGCATTCCAAGAGGAAAATCTTATTTTATTGAGATGATAACCAAGTGACAGTGAGAATGCGAAGGGATCCCTTCTTTAGCATGAAGAGTTTTTTGGATACTCCTCTGTCGGGGGCTAAGAACCATTTTACTCGGCGTAGTACCTACTATTTGTCCAAAGCTCGACAAAATTTTTGTCTACCCAATTCCTTAGTCATACAAGAATGAGTAAGGAAGTTGACAGTCCTCTAGAGTCCGTCTTACAATTCAGGACCTACTTATCAGTGGGCACATTGCATCTGTTTTGGAAAGGCAGTAGAGTTGATAGTTGCCTTCATAACCTCGTCTGCTGGGATTCAGTGTACCTCTATAGAGTTCATTCGGAAGATTACGGCAATCCTTAAAAAGTTCTGAGAAGCGAGCATAGGCCTTTAGGGCCGCTTGACGGTCGGATAGTGGACACTATCTGGTATATTTCTCAATGAAATGTATTTCGACCTAGAAGATGGTAGCTAGGTTAGGTTAGGTAGGGAGGATATGTGCGGCACAGAGACGGAACTTTCACTCGGAGGCCAAATAGGCCCATTGTGAATCTCTTCTTAAATGGTTCTGGAGCTAACCAATCAGTCTCAATCCGGGAAGCTAAGCAAGTGGATTGGCTATGGCCTTAATGAGCTTCTTTGAGTTACCATCATTACCTATCTCAAATCTCTTTGTACGGCAATGTTTATAATTTTCTGGCAGACTTTGTTACTTGGGTAGAGTTGCTCAGAGTCGAAATGATATTTAATAAATAAATTTATATATTTAAAAATTATTTTTTGGCATATATTTGACCGACTGTTGGTCAAAAGTCACTAAGAGAAATTGTTTTCCTTCGCTTTGTCGAGCAATTCGTAATTCATCGCATAAAACTTAATTAAAATGTGTTCCGCTCATTTCAGCGTTTTACGATCGTTTAAAAATAGGCATTCGCCTTTTTAATAGTCAATTATTTTTGGTCAGCACTAACCACAATATATCATCAACATGACATATAAATGCATTATAAGTTAAAAAGCCGCACAGTTGGACAGCTGAACAGCACAATGGAGCCACTTAACGCCATTTAATGCCGCAGCTAACTCAAAGCATAACAATAAAATATGAAATTTTTTGTTCGCCCCCCCAAATACTTATCGCACAATGATGAGGTGCGAGCGCGCGCATTCAACTTTTTCAATAATCCCATTCTTTTAAAGCATTTCTGGATTGCTTATCAGAAAAACAGTGGAAATAAAAATATTTGTAGCGCTTTATTTTCACATTTTCACCATTGGAATGCATGCAGCCAATGCGCTTTGCCGGATCATAAATTCTGTGAAAGTGGCGTGCAGACGACAAACGTGTGTGTGGGTGACGGGATTCCTGTGCACTGCCAACTGAGCCATGAAAACCATTTCAGAATAATAATACTGCAATATTATCATAAAATAATTTCGTGCAGCATGCGGCTTGCAGCGTTTCAAAGCAAACAACGAGCGCTGCAAAATCAACGTCAAACCTACAGAACGCGTCACCACCACCACATCAACCAGCAGCCATCAACCATACATCCAGCCAAATGACAATGAACCGACAACAGCCAACAATGTTATAAAAGTGTTGTTTTATTTTTCATTTCGAGCTTTTTTTTTTTTAATTTGTATGTTGTTGGTTGTTGGTTTTGTTCGTGCACAGTGCAAAACGCCAATGACAATGGCAGTGACAACAACAAAAACGCAACCTTGTGGCAACCACGACAATAAAAGCATCCAACCAACAACAACTAACACATTGACAGTGTGAGGCAGAACACACATACACACATACATATATAATTCCTTGCGACATGTTTGTGCCATGCATGTGTGTGTTGTTTCTTCCAAAAATTGTACTTAAATGATCGTAAAAATTAAAATATACAAGAGTGAAAAAAAATTGGGGAAGAAAAAAATTTTACGACAAATTTATGAACTATGAAAATGTAGAAAAGTGAGCGCTTTTCCTGCGGCCGCCACAAAGTTCGTTGGCTTTATGCTTTGGGTTTATTTTTTGTACATTTTGCTTGACGGAAACCCTCAAGTTGATGTGCTCACAACTGACTTGTATAGGGGCTGCCCTCTGGTGGTGAACTTTGGAACAATAATTCAATTTGTATAGGGTTTTCCAACAAGAGGTATTATTTTGAATCACCCGGTATTTCGGTAGCTGTCACTTTTGAAGCTTTTATTCTTTGACATTTGACAAGTAGAAACTACGCCATTACTAAAAATGGAACGATACACGCTTCAACAACGCATTGAAATTATTAATATTCACTACAAAAATAGTGAAAATCTTGCAGTCACAGTTCGCAAAACTAAAGCATTTTTGGGTCGTCGTGAAGCACCTTGTCGGACCGCAATACAGAAATTGGTGGAAAAATTCGAGCTGTTAGGATAAGTTAGTGATGTGAAGAATAAAACCCGTGCACGTCGCTCAAGAACAACTGAGAATATTGCTGCTGTAGCCCAAAGTGTTGAAGAAAACCCAGGTTTGTCGATTCCTCGTCGTTCTTTGGAATTGAGCATTCCAAAAACGTCATTACACCGTATTTTGCATAAAGACTTGGGTCTTAAGGCTTATAAAGTTCAGTTAACAGAAGAACTCAAGCCGACTGATCATCAACAACGTCGTGTCTTTGCTGATTGGTCCTTGAAATGCATGAAAATGATCCGGAATTCCATCGAAAAATCATCTTGACTGATGAGGCCCATTTCCACCTCGGTGGCTACGTCAACAAGTAAAACTGTCGCATCTGGGGCTCGGAAAACCCAAGAGTTATTGTTGAGAAGCCTCTCCATCCTCAACGTGTGACTGTTTGGTGCGGTTTATGGTCCGGCGGGGTCATTGGACCTTACTTTTTCGAAAATGAGGTTGGATCAACAGTTACGGTGAATGGATTGCGCTATCGAGAGATGATTAATGATTTTTTATGGAGTTGGATGGTATTGATCTGGACAACGTTTACTTTCAACAAGACGGCGCTACGTGCCACACAAGCAACGAAACCATTGCTCTTTTACGGGAAAAGTTTCCGGACCGTGTTATCTCTGGAAGAGGTGATCACAATTTGCCACCGAGATCTTGTGATTTAACACCTTGCGACTTCTTCCTTTGGGGCCACGTGAAAGATAAGGTGTACGCCAACAGCCCAGCGTCGATTCAAGACCTCAAAGATAGAATTCGTGAGGCTATCGAGGACATAGGGCAGCCACTTTGCGATATGGTTATGGAAAACTTCATGAAAAGGATATGGTCCTGTAAGCGTGGTCGTGGTGGCCATTTGGCTGATGTTGTTTTTCATTATTAACCTTCCTCTTTATTATGAAATAAACATCCGATCATTTATCTCATTTTTCTTTGAATACCAAAATAACACCTCTTGTTGGAAAACCCTATATTTTTGACACTGAAGACTATTGTTCAACAGTGCAGAAGTCACTTAAATCGGTAAAATAATTTTTGAAAATTAGACTGTTAAATGGAGAGCGCATTTTATAAATTTTGTCAATATGGCAGCCCCCTTAAGGGTTGGTGGTAGAAGGTAAGAATGTTCAACAAAAATGTTTGAAAGTGAAAATAAATATAGGTTGGTCTTACATTTGACACATCTAGGAGCAACCTGAGAGCATAGAGAAGCTTTTTCATAAAAAATATGATCGGGTTTGTATGGCAACCCCCTTCAAGGTTGGAGATAGAAGGTAAGAATGTTCAGGAAAAATGTTTGAAAGGGAAAATAAATACAGGTTGGTCTTACATTTGACACATTTAGGAGTAACCTGAGAAGGTTTTTCGAAAAAAAGGTAAATTTGGTATGGCAGCCCCCTTATGGGTTCAAGATAGAAGGTAAGAATGTTCAGGAAAAATTTATGGAAAGGAAAATAAATATAGATTGGTCTCATATATGATCCATCTAGGATCAACCTGTAAGCAGTGGGCGTCAATTTAGCGAAAATATTCTTTTTGTATGGGAACCCTTTCAAGAGCTACAAATAGCGCCTTCATATGTTCCAAGAAAATATTTGGAAAGAGAAATTATTGGGAGTCAATCATGCATCTTATTCCCCTAAGAGCTACAACTGAGCTGTTGTGTTTTCATTTGTAAATTTTCCAGACGCGTCTGCACTCTGAGAGCTACATCGATTTTTTAGCCTATTCATTTTATTTTTCCAATATAAACCAAAACCCAAAACTACTATACAAAGTCTAGATCATATAATATAAATATCAAACAACAACATGTTATTAAATGTTGTTTTTATTTTTATTAAATTGCAGCTGTAATCGCTGTTGTCAGCACGATCGCCAACATCATTTACTACTCGTAGCGCCAGTCGTAATTAAATACATACATACATACACACCTACATGCATTCCCATACATACATATATGTATACCTATGCCAGTAAGTATACAATGTGCCAGTAATCGCGCTTGTAAAGTGCTGTAAAACTATTTTCATGAAATTCATTCTTTGCATTTATTTGACTTCTAATGGTGACAGCAAACTTTCAACGCGTAGCTTCACAATTTTATTTATTACAATTTTTTATTTTATTTTTTTTTTTTGTTGCTGGAATTTTTATTAAAAGCCATAAAAGCATTGGACTTCTACGTTTGTACATATAACGTTTTACGACTTCATTAAGATAAGACCGTCAACCTATTCTAAGTAAGCATAGACATGCATACTTACGTATGTGTATCTATTTACATATATTTGTATGCAAGTATGCGTGTCGCAATGTGTTTTATGCAAAGTAAATGAATTATGAAACATTCGAGGCAACAAAGAATTATTAGGTACTGAAATTTTAATTCACTAACGTTTACAATTTAAATGTTAAATTTTTTTACTTGCGACTTTTTTTCATAAAAAAGTGTCAAAACAAATTAAAAAAACATTAAATTAACTAACTTAAATGTGCATTCAAATACATTTTGAATTTTTCTTATTCTATAAAGAAAACAGTCTACAAAAAATGAAAAATGTTTACGGTTGACATTGAAACTCAACGTTTAAATCGTGTTGAATAGATAAAAAATAGTATTAAATTTAATCGAAAAAAGCGTAAATTCCACAACGAACTCAATTTGCCACTCAAAAACAACTCAACATAAAACTAAAGTCTGACATAATCCACTGAAGTCCTTGAGAGCCAAAAGGACATTAACCGCAAGTTCTAACATTTATTTTAGGTCGTAAACAAAGTTGCATAAATTATGACTAACTTTGGCTTAATTGGTTAATTGTGCCGCCTCATTCTGTGCATCATCAGCGAATTTTTGCAGCAATCTGGCAGCATTGCACAGTTGGACAACCGAACTGGACTGCGGTCGGCCACTACGATTCGCTTTGAATGCGTTCATTGAAATTTATCATTATGATGATAATTTGCTTTGTAGGTAAACGCTATTTGGACGCACACGCTTAAAAAAGGGACAACAATAACAACGACGACAAAAACAACAACACCAATGAAACGGCAACAAACTACTGCAAAGCGTTAACTAAGCGCGAGCACTCGTAAAAAAACTACAAACAATAAAAACAACAATCATAATATCAACGACAACAAAAACTAAACGATGAACAACAATAACAACAACAGAAATAAGAGCAACAATGACAACAGACAGACAACAATGCCGACACTGGTACAACAAAGTGAAAAGGGCACAAGACAACTAAATGCGCACTTAGCCGCCTCAATTCGACGACTAAGTAAATAAAAACCATCCAAAAATAACAACAAATCGAGAGTTGCCAGTAAGTGTAAACACTATTTTTGTGTTCAGTTCGGTTAACTTGTGACTGGATGTTTAATTTTGTCTGAAGTTGTATAATTTGACAGTCTCCGAAATTACATATTTGAAGCGCCAAAGTTGGCTGTCAAAATCTTCTCACTTTTATTATTTTATTTTATTTTACTTTATTTTTTTTTATTTTATTTTACTTTATTTTTTTTATTTTATTTAATTTTATTTTATTTTACTTTATTTTTTATTTTATTTTATTTTATTTTATTTTATTTTATTTTATTTTATTTTATTTTACTTTATTTTTTTTATTTTATTTTATTTTATTTTATTTTATTTAATTTTATTTCATTGAAATGTAGTCGCATACATTAATAATTTGGGTAGTCCTTCCACCTCATTACAACTTTAAACCAATTCATTTATTTGTCTCTCTCTTTCTTTCTTATCAAAATTGTCTTAGATGAAATGTTAAAGATTAAAATTGCATAGGCAATTTTTTTACAAATCAAAAGGCATACATCTGGCAACTCTTGTCCTCTCGCCTGAGTCAATTCCCGCCCTACTCAACTCAATTCTCCATAGTGTCTTCTAATATGCGACTTTTGCTTACACTCGATGTTCGTCTCTGTGGCGATATGAAGCGAATTTGCTGTGCCCTTGTTGCCTTGTGTCTCTTTCTCTCTCTCTCTCTCTTTCGCTCTTTCGCTTGGTTTCTCTGTTTGTGAATGCGCGTTTGTAATGTGTGGTTTTTTCTGATGCCGTGTAAATATTTTTACTCGAGCATTCTTCTTGTATTCCGCGTTGCTTTTATAGTATATCATGGTTGGTAATAAAAACCATTTTACGATCTTTTTATGTTTATTGTTGTTGCTGTATACGCAGTTGTTTTTATTTTAATTTCGGTTTTGGGGCGAATTATTTCATTTGGGCGGGGGGGAAACTCGGTTACAAATGTGTTTGACATTTTTTTGTTTCACTTCAGGGATTAAGTTTTATACACAAAGAAAACAAAAAAAACCACACCACTTAAGACAATTTCAACAAAAATAAACTAATGAAGTTTGAAATGAATGTACAATGACTTCGCTGAAAGACAGCGTTTTGAAAGTCGCTTGACGAACTATTCTGTTCTGTAGAAGGATCACAATAATTTTATCCATAGTTTTTTTGTTGATTCTGATAGATCAAATAACAAATATCTTATGAGACAGCATCTTTTCATAACAGAAATTATTGACTTTTAGTCTCACTGCTTCACTTCAGGAATTTAGTTTTGTACACAAAACAACAACAAAACCCCCAAACACTTAAAACAATTTAAACAAAAATAAACTAATGAAGTTTAAAATGAATGTACAATGACTTCTCTGGAAAACAGCGTTTTGTTCGAAAGTCGCAAATGTCTGATAACTTAAAGAACTGTTCTGTTCTGTAGATGGATCCCAATACTTTTATGCATAGTGTGTCTGTTGATTCTGATAGATCAAATAACAGATTCTCTTTTGAAACATAATCCTTTCATAACAGAAATTATCGACTTTTAGACTCCAATTTCGCAGAGAATCTCTTCATGAGAAACTGTGATACGTTTCTGGACTTAAATCTTACAACACTGCTATCCCATGTTCCTTACAGATTAGGTTAGGTTATAGAAGGGAACCTGTTGGTTACGTTATGGTTCCCTTCCCTATATAAATCTGATGTCCTTCCCTATCTGTTAAGGTCGCTGTAGACTCAGGCGATTTCTTTTGGGAACCCTTTGGTCTTGACAAGAAAAATCGGATGTCCTTCCCTATCTGTTAAGGTCGCTGTTAACTCAGACGGTTTCTTTTGGGAACCCTTTGTTCTTGACAAGGAAATTGTGTAGATCAGTAATCTCTTCATAAGTTATTTGCGCAAGTCCATCGAAGAACTTGGTCCCAAGAGTCCGGAGCTGTCGTTTCTGTAGTAATGGACAGTGGCATAGCAGGTGCTCGATTGATTCCACTACATTCTTAACTCCGCAGCTTCGGCATAAATCGTCGGTCACTAGTCGCAATAGACAAATCCTTATAGACTAAATCTCATAACTGATATTTTACTACATTTACCAGGTTAATCGAAAGTCCTGTTTATTTTAGGCTATAGAGAGCACATTGTTGGTCTATTAAGGTCTACAAAAAGTGGGAGCAGTATTTTCTATGATATGTTAATTCAGATTCATTAGAGGAAGGGATGGAGGAGACTACAAGTTTAACACCGAATCCGAACGACAATTTGTGGTTCTCAGTTTTTCTTTCACACTTGGAGGTTTAGCCATTGACTGCCAAAATCTAATTTGTGCCATTCTTGTAATTCTTAGAAATAGAAGTGGACCATTGTTTCATTAGCCCGAGCTAGGAATTAAACCAAGGTCCTGTGGTATGAAAAGCCAGCGCGCTACCCGCTGAACTATCGCAGTGTTTCCAGATCAGGAGATTTACTCTTAGATTTAGGAGATTCTGGGCCTTTTAGAAGAATTTTTGGGAGTAAGAATTGTTAATTAAATTAAAAAGTTTAGGAGATTTTGATGGTTATACATTTGACATCATTAGCGGCACTGAAGCCTTGAATATTGAAAGCTAAAGTTTCTAATTTATTTTAATTAAATTTTATGCTTCAAAGTGTAAGTATAATTTATTCAATGAATTAAGGAAGATTACAAAAGCGAATTCCATATCGATCTCATTTTATTATGTTTGATTTGTGTTAAGTTGTTGTTAAGGTGAAGCTGAATGAATAAAAAGGCTGCAATAAAAAAAAACTTAATATATTTTAATTTTTTTATGAGAAGTTTAATTCCTTAATTTATAATGAAAAAAAAATATTTTAAAAAATGTTTTTTAATTTAAAAAAAAATATTTTAAAAAATGTTTAGATTTTTTAAATTTTTGGGAGGAAATTTGAACTTTTTTTTAAGATTTAGGAGTAAGTCATTTCAGGTATCTGGCAACACTGGACTATCGGAGTCGGTTTCTGCGGTATTAGTTAGCAACAATTGCAAAAAAATTGCACAAAGAAGTAATGAACCAAAGCGTATTGAGCACAGGATTCTAACGTTTCACTTGAGCTGTGGTCTTTCGGTCAAAAGTTTTCTTACAGCTACTATAAGAGCCAAGGAACTCTCTAGAAACTAGTCTCGGGAATACGTAGAATAAACACAGAGTCCATTTTAGCACTAATTTTCTTAACTCATCAGTGACCACAACTGTCGTAGAAAAACCTATGGAACGGTGTTGTAATGTCTTTTGTCTTTAGTCTCTCTTCCCAATGATATTTTTCACAACTGGCTGTCTTAAGTTTATTATATTGTTACACGATTTTAAATACCCTACGACCTATAAATCAATGTAGCCAACTGTGTTTTAGTTTTTTAACGTTTTAGTAGTTTTAACGTGCTCTTAAAAAAGATAAACCGTAATTAAAGCAAGGTACCTGTGTTTTTTCCTGAAATTTTATGCATAATTTGATGTTGAAACTAAAACCTCAACAGCTCATCAAACATCAAACTTCAACTGCCACATAAAACTGCATAATTCAGGTATACATAGGTTGCTGCATCTCCATTTTCATTAACTTTGAGAACTTCTAAAATTACATACATACTCGTACATATATTACAACGTGGGAAAACATCACAACGTTTGGGTTTGATTTTGTAGGATGCTCAAATAAAAATTCGTTTACTCTTGCAACTTTTTTTAAGCGCGCATTTTAACGAGCGAATCTTTGTACTTGTCTCCTTTGTGCCTCAAGTACTGAAGTACTCGTGAAGCTTAATTGTGCGCAGTTTTCAAGTGTGCTCCTCAAAAAGGCTAAAGGATTGAGTCGCAACATTCCAACGGGGGAAATTATGTGATTCATCTACAGCGCTGGTCTCTTCTTTTTTTTTGAATGTATTTCTATGATAATGACTGTTATTTATTTTAAATGAAGTTTTTTAATTAAAATTTACCCCCACTTGAAAGGGAAATATCGAAGCATAGAGGACTGCTGGACCAAGCAGTAACTTTTCTAATCACAGTAATCGTCGTTCACGTGATTAGTGCAAGGAGATTTTGTCAATTAAAACAAAACCATGAGCTCTAAAATCATTTTCGGTCTTTCTTATCACCGAAATCTGCATCTTTTAGCTTCTCATTGCATTGTTGTGCCAAGACACTCTCGATTGCTGGTAACAAAAAAATTAATCAAAACTTGCCTAAGCCAACAAAAAAGTACCTACAACACCACAAAATAAATTCTTGAATAGAATAATACAAGAATTGTCGAATAAGTAAAAGCGAAATGAACCGAAATAAGCAAGAAAAAAACAATAAAAGAAAACCAAAACCTTTCTCGATATACGAATTTGTTTATTTTAATATTAAATAAAAACAGCAAAGCGCTTACCGAATAAAAACGTCAAAAGCCGCATACAAAACGTCAAAATCCAAACATATAGCAGCAGCAACGGCAATCGAATCCACCACCAACCCACTGCCCACAGCCCGCGAAACGCCAAACTCGAATGTTCACAAGTTGCCGAAATGGAAGAAGTGGCAGAATTAAAATTTCAAATAGAATCGAAATTTCGCATAAACAGTCGAATCGAAGATCGCATCAAGTGAGCGCCAAGAGAGAAGATTTGGAAAATAAACAAACACCGCATAGTCAAATAATGAAATGTCAAAACAAAGAACGCAACTAACGCGTCGAAATGAGACACAGACAAATAATGTGCGAAGCAGCGGCCAAGTAGGAAAAAATCAAGTGCCGCATTGATTTGGGCGTTGAGATAGTGGTGACGAGATAATGCTAGAAAATTGATGAAATTCATATATTCATGTTGTACTAATTTTAAGTGTACAACAACGACAAGCAGAAAGAGAATTTTAGGAAACAAAAACAACGAAACAAAAATGCGTTGCTGCAATTTTAATTGAATGAAAATAAGGTGGCAGAAAAAAGATACATTAATTCATTCTAAGGTTTTGTTTTAAAAACAACAACAACAAAAGTACTAGACACAATTTAGTTATATGAAAAAATTCGGAGAGACAAAATCTGGACATGTCCAAGTCGATATTACAAAAAAATGCTATGGAAAGTTCGATTACTTTTTGGGCAAAATTACGAAATTCGGAGGAACAAAATCTGAGCATGTCCAAGTCGATATTACAAACAAATGCTATGAATTAAAGTATGACAAAATCTAAAAAAGTCCGAAGACAAATCTGGACAAGTCCAAAGACCAATCTGGACAAGTCCAAAGAGAAATCTGGAAAAACAAGTCACAAATTCAGACAATACAAAGTCTTATAAACAAAATTTCCAAATCAGCATTATAGTTACAATTCAATTCTTTTCTTCATGTTCTGCGCTTTCGATAAATCTGGACAAGTCCAAAGACAAATCTGGACAAATCCAAATTCAAACAAGTCACAAGTTCAGAAGTTCACAAAGTCTTATAGACAACATTTCCAATTCAAAATTCCACAATTCAATTCTTTTCTTCATGTTCTCTGCTTTCGATAAATCTGGACAAGTCCAAAGACAAATCTGGACTAGTCCAAAGAGAAATCTGGACAAATCCAAATTCAAACAAGTCACAAGTTCAGACAAGACAAAGTCTTATAGACAAAATTTCCAAATCAGAATTCTACAATTCAATTCTTTTCTTCATGTTCTGTGCTTTCGATAAATCTGGACAAGTCCAAAGAGAAATCTGGACAAATCCAAATTCAAACAAGTCACAAGTTCAGAAGTTCACAAAGTCTTATAGACAACATTTCCAATTCAAAATTCCACAATTCAATACTTTTCTTCATGTTCTCTGCTTTCGATAAATCTGGACAAGTCCAAAGACAAATCTGGACTAGTCCAAAGAGAAATCTGGACAAATCCAAATTCAAACAAGTCACAAGTTCAGACAAGACAAAGTCTTATAGACAAAATTTCCAATTCAGAATTCAACAATACAATTCTTTTCTTCATGTCCTGCTTTCGCTCGAAATTTATTCAAAACCGTAACGCTTATACGAGAATTCTCTGCCTAGTAAACAACAGTATTTGCTTTCTGCTGTCTGGATAACAGTTTGTTGGCAATTTCTACTCTCTGAAATCTGTTCTATAGAAGTTTGTAAACATTTTGGATATTATTTTTTGTCTTTTCTCTGCACAGCTGATAAATAGAAAATTGTTCAAAGAGTAAGCTAAATAGTTTAGTAGTAGAAGAAAAGGAACTTGCGAAATTTATGGCGGATTAGGCGAGATAATGACTTACAGCGAAATTAAAAACACTGTGCAACCTCTTTTATATTTTTTCTAACCTGGTAATTGACAACACGAACTACACTCTTCTAATTCTATCAAATATCCTGGGAAGGCAATTGGCTGCCATCAGAATGCGAGCTTCCTCGCAATGGAGAGTTGGGCGTCATGGATACTCCACAATTGTAAATTTCTTCAACGACATATCTCAGAACGTAGATTACATGACACCCAGGTTCTCCTTTGATAAAGACTAACAAGTTTCAATCACAATATTCAATATTCATCTAATAAAATCTAAACCTTAAAAACTTTAAATCTTCCAAGCCGAGGTACCAGCAATCTGATTGGCTCAGGGCATACGGGATATCGGCAAGAGATATCCTGATACTATCGGACAGCTAATCCGGTTTTAGGGCTCTGGATGCGGTCATAATAACATCAAAGACTGTCCTCAGCTACAGCAAATCTCTCAATGAGACTGTCAAGCAGCTTCAAGTAGCCTATGCTGGGTCCCGGGATGTAGGGATATCTATTCCAGGGAACTGTAGAGCAGGCGAGCTCGCGACACTAATTTAAAATGGGTTGAAGGCAACACAAGTTTTCTTACAAGCCAAATTTGGCCAACCTTAAACCTTTGACCTTCTAAAGGACTCCTTTCACTAAACAGAGCCCAAATGAGAACCATGATCGATGTTCTAACGGCTCACTGTTCGATTGGCACCCACACAAAACGGTTGGGGCTGTTTTCAAACGACTTCTGTCGCAGCTGCATGGACAAGAAAGAGAAAGAGAATATACCTCACCACTATGCACCTGTCCTCCTTTATCCAGAAGAACAAGCATGACCTTTTTAGGCAAATTCTCTTTCGATAGTCTAAGGGATCCAGCTGATAAGACTAGTAGACAATTCGCTGTCTACTAAGCTTCGTAAGAAGCTCCAATTGGTTCAATGAGTGAGCGGTTTTGGCTTGACTGCTTGTGGTATCACAATGGGCCTCCTTTTGGGAGCCACACCTACCTACCTACCTAGGAAAGCATACAGAGATGTAAAAGTGTTCTTGAATAGTAGAACCGACTGTAATGATTTTCATGATGAAAAGTCGTCAAGACAAGCCTTTGAGTCATACTTCCAACAGACAACTCACTCTCCATCATTTATATCTTTTTAGAATCTGTTTTCTTTTTTTCAATTCCAAAATTGGTTTATTGAACTGGATATTCGTATTGAAACCTTGACTCAACTTTCTAACCCAACTTTTAACTGTTCCCAAAAGCTTTCCAACAATTTCACTTTAAATTCTTTAAAGCTTCAAACTACCCACCAAATGTTCTTTAGTGCAACAACAACCAAAAAAACACAACAAAAACTGCTAAGTACCATAAAAACACTCAACAGCCTCCAACAAAAGTAACCACTTAAAACTCATTTTTCACTTTTTCGCCCGCATACGAGTACAGACAATCCGAAGGAACCCTTTCTTGCACTCGACAACCTGAACGATGCGCCGTATAGACACAGCGCCAAAAAGGGAAGCAAAAATAATCACTTAGCCGGCGAGGGTTGCCAGCCAGCCAGCAATTACGTGCAATTTCAGCATTGAAACGTGTTAACTTTCTTGTGACGCTTATTACTTGACATTTATCAGTTGTGTCTCATTTCGTTTTTTTGTTGTTGTTAACTGTTTTTCCATTGTTGTTGTTGTTTCCCATACAGTCCTGTGTTAGGTTGGTGTAGTGTGTGTGTTTTTGTTTTTGTGTGTTTGCCGTTTTAATTGCAAGAACTGTTGCACAAAAAACAAAAACTAAAACATTTGAGGGTTTGTCGCTGTGCCAACGTTGGCTTTGAAGCAACAAAAATGCTGTTGATTGCAGCAGCAAAACGTTTGTGCCATTATTTTTCACTTTAGTGTGTTTTATTAATTTTTATTTTGGTTGTGTGCGCTTTCAATTGTGGGCGTTGATGCTTTTAATTGCAGTTGACGGTTTTTTTTAGATTTTTTGTTGTTGTTATTTTGTGACTCCTTTTAGTGATATTTGGATGACCTCAGCTAACTGAAGGTGAAAAGAGAAGCGAAATATGTGCGATTTTTTTTAAATGATAAGCGGCAGGCGGGTAGTAGTGTTTAGGGCGCTGGACTGCCAGTTGTGACAGGGTTGTGATTTCAAATACCTGACTTTGAATCAAACAGCACCAAATAAAAACAAGCATCCCTCTTTCAACTAACAATTGTAATCTTGTATAAGTAAAACAACTGATCGTAATTGTATAACGAGTAATATTGGTATCTTTCATTAATCAAATGGAATGGAATCATTGCTTAAAATGCAAAAATTAAACCTAACCTTTAGAGCGTCTTTCTCTTCATCTGTTGATCCATAAATGTGGCAATAGTCAGTTAGTTAAGTTGGTTAACGAAGTGATGGAATAAGCTGTTGAGCTGACCATTGCCGTGGGTCGTAGTAGTGTTTTAGATCTATTCTCTTCCACCATCAACCTCATTTACCGCAAAGCTAAGGATTCCCAACTTTCGTAGTGGTGATTTTGTTTAGTTCAGATAAGTTTTCCTTTAGAATGGATTTCCAAAGTTGAAATGAAAGAAGTCTTAAGGGTAGGTAAGGTTGGTTTAGAACAGGTAAGCGCCTACAGGCTCTGTGGAACAGCAGAGTAGACTCCTGAGCACATCATACTGCAATGTGAAGCAGTATGTTGCAGCACGATTCGTTACCCGGACCTGTACTGGTTCGTAGAAGGGGACATGACACTCGCGAGTTATTAAAATTTGTTAGGTCATTGTCAGTTTTCAAAACACTTATCGAATTATTCCTCACTTGAAGTGGTTTCATCACTTTTAATGTCAATGGGCTCATTAATTCATGTTTTCCCATACAATCTCCTAACCCGTTAGATTTCGATTTAAAAAAAAAAAATTTTAATAAAGTGCCTAATTAATTGCTTTAAGTGATTTTGCTAAGTTTAAAGTCAATTGGCCCATGAATTCCGCTTTTTCACAATTTTTCCATACAAACTCTGAACCCATCGTTGACCCCGTCAGATTTTTGTTGAAAATATTAAAAACACGTATCGAATTATTTCTCACTAAGAGTACTTTTGCCAAGTTAAAAGTCAATAGGCCCATTAATTCCTGTTTTTCACAGTTTCTCCACACAAACTTTTAACACATTTTGACACTGTCAGATTTTTATTTAGACAAAAAATTTAAAACATGTGTCTCATAATTTTTGTTCAAGTGTTTTCATCAATTGTTCACAGGTCCATCGGTGCATGCTTTTATATAGCTATCCAATATACAAACCTTAACCCATTATTGACTCCTTCATATCTTTCATTTCAAAAAATTTTTCAAAAAAAAATTAAAAATTTCACCAAATTTTAAGTCAATAGATTGATTAATTGTGGGTTCCTTCCGAGGCTTGGTTTTTGGCTTTCATTGGTGGTAGATTTTACGTGGCGGGCACCAAACCCTGCGCACAATGTTTTTCCAGACTTTTCCCATACAAACTGCTAAACCGTGGATAACTCCATCCGATTTTGACTTTAAACAAATTAAAAACTCGTATCTTACTATTTTTTATTTCAAGTATTTCATCAATTTTTTCAGATTCTTCATATCCCGATTTTCAAAAAAATTAAAAATACGTGTCGAAATATTTTTGATTCGGAGCAATTTCATCAAATTTCAAGTCAATAGACCTATTAATTTATGGGTTTTCAGACTTACCCGATACAAACTGCTAACTCGTGGGTAACTCCGTCAGATTTTGACTTAAAAAAAATTAAAAACTCGTATCTTATTTTTTATTTCAAGTATTTTATCAATGTTTTTCATATTCTTTAGGTATACAAACCTTAACCCATTGTTGACTTCGTCAGAGTTTGATTGATTTGATTGATTGATTGATTTCATTTCATTTCATTTATTTCAAGTCTACAGTAAATGAACTTACAGACTAGGCAGACAACAATATAAGAACTTAAAAACAGAAAACTACTTGTCGAATTATTTTTGATTTGAAAAATTTTCACCAAGCTTGAAATTATTAAATACAATACTAAATATTATTTATTCATATAACATTTGTAACCTTTCTGTACCCTTTTAAATCTCAAATTTTTTCGATTTATGTCAGTTCTCTACAAGTTAGATACATTTTTCAAAGCAGTTTTCCACTCTCAAAGGTTTTGCCTGCAAGTCATGAAGAAATGTTTGATTTATTAAACTCAATTCAAGCGGTCACTATGCGTCATTGGTCGTCACAATGATTCTTGTTTACCAGATTGTTTTACATTATTTTCAATATTGTTGCAAAATTCATTGCAATGGCATCAAATTCAGTGCAACAACGCGTAAACATAAATTTCGGCAAATCACATCAGACACCGAAAAACAAATTTGCCACACTGTCAACAGCAAACACAGAAAACAATCGCACCAAAAAGTAATGAAATGCGAGGAATGCCGCCGAAAAGTGCATGTGGGGCGTAGTTCAACGAACACATAACTTCGCAGCCCCCCAGCCAGCGACAGCAAATTGCAAAAATTAATCATAAACTTTACTAGACATCCTCGCGCTCCCTTCGCGAGCGAGCAATCGCTTCATGCTGTTTTGTTGTTGTTGTTGTTGCCGATGACGATGTTGATGACGCTTGCGCTGCGAACGTTGGCTGCATGGTTGGTATGTTTGCGTATGTAGCGTGAATTTAATGCTAAATACAAACACCAGCAACAACAACAAATTAACGAAAGCAGGTAAACAGTCGTCGTTGTCGGTGTTGTCGTCGTCGTCATCGCTGGGCGTCGCATCAAACATTCGACATCGAGCGCAAATTCTCAATGAAAAATATTCGTCAGGTAAGAATGCCAACAACAACAACAGCACCTGCCACACCAACAGCAACCACAACAACAATAACAACAGTACACTGCATCGGATTCTCGCTGGATGCATTACACACGAAGCAGCGCGTATTAGTAGTTGTAGTAGTGTTTGTTGGTTTGTTATTGCAATGGGCGTAGTAGTTGTAGTAGTAGTAGTTGTTGTTGTTGCTGTTGTTGTCACTACAAATGTATAGATACATTTGCATGAATGTTGTTGTTCTTGCAAAAGAGCACCGACAACGCTGCCATTTGTGCTGCAACTGTTGATTTTGTTTTTGTATTTAGATGCGTAGACATACCAATACAGACAACCATTGGCAGCAGCAACAACAACAATTGCAGTATAAATCAAAAAATTTGCAGACACATACACATTGCGCTGTTATACGACAAAAACCTAAAATAAAAAACAGCCCGCAAAAAATTATATTCAATTCCGTTGCTCTCGGAGCGCCAAATCAAGCGAAATTCGCGTACACTCGCAGTGTTCGTTTCGAACGCGGCAACGGAGCAGAGGACGCAGGATATTGTGAGCGCGTTTGCGCGGGACCCATAAAAACATTCTGTGAGCTGTTCGCTCGACGCGAGTACGTCTGCCAAGTTCGGGTGAGTTCTGTTGTGGTTATTGTTGTTGTTGTTGCTATTCTGAAGTGCCTACCTGTTTATTTATTTTGTGTGTTTTGTTTATATTCCACTGTTCGGTAAAGGCACTGCTGCCTTTTTTTGTTGTTGGCAATGGTAACGTTCGATTTTGCTGTTGTTGTTGTTGTTGTTGTTGTTGTTTTCGACGTCTGCGCAGCAATGAACCAGCGAAATAAGCAATACTAACCGCAACAACAATAACAACAACAGAAAATTTCATACTTTAACACTCATTGTGGTCGTAGTATGAAATTTTGGTTAGCATTAACCATTGTTGAAGTCATTGTAGTAATTGGTTATTGTTATTATTCTTAACTTGTTAGGTGCCGAGAAGACTGGCAGACATGTTCGACTTAGACTCTAGACTCGCTATTCTTTGTATCCCTTAGAACTATAACGTCTAAGGAAGAAAACATGACACCATTTAGGTCTTTTAATTATTATAAATAATTTTTTACAGCATTGTGTTTTAAAACGAAATCTTGTTCGATCCGTAATTTTTGTAAAGCAACTCGGTAACTAAGCTGCGTAAGATTAATTTTTCAAGGCACATGTTTCTGGAATATTCAAAAGTTGAGCTTGATTGATCTAATCTTCAGATCGTAAATCTTTTGAGGTCCTTAGCAGATGAACAAACGCCCAGTATTCTATGGTTTTCAAAAAAATTTGTAAATCGTTAATGATACTTGATAACTTGGACTTACTCAAAAGTTTATATACTTTTATTCAATACCAAATCACACAAGATTTGTCTTAAAAAGGGTACGTAGGTACATAATAGACCCAATAATAGGTCATATATAAAAATTGGTATAACTTCATAGGACTTATTTGTGAAGGTAGATAGATAAATAGGAGTGACTGCCCTAAGGCGAAACCAACTTTGCCCATCAAGGCCCATTCAGATACCACAAACAAAAATCGAACTTAAGGCAGCTAACTCATTGAACCAGTTTGAACTTTTCACGAAGTTTAGAAGACTGTGCATAGTCCTCAATCAGTTCGCTCACTTATTAAACCAGTTTGAATTCCTTACGAAGCCTAGTGGACTGTGAATAGTCCGATCGGCTAAATTCTCTAAATTATCAAAAAATAAGTTGCCCAGTCGACTCTGAAGCGTAATTTCTTCCCCCATACAGCTGCGACAGAAGTCATTTGAAAGCAAACCCAACTTTTTCGGTTGGTTGACAGTGATTCGTCAGAACTCCAATCATTCCAATTTTTAGTGAGAGAATCTTTTATGAAAAAATAAAAACAAATATAAAGTATTACATGGTGAAATTTAGATTATGTTTTAAAGCAGCCAATGTTAATTCAAAAACCTACTTGTTGACTACATTTTGAGCTTCAGTGAACGATGGATAGACACAACTTTGAAAGTTTAATATTTTTGGATAAACAATTTTAGATAAAATGGGTAGTTAACTAAAAACGTAATTGATTGAGTAGTTCAACATAAGAGTTATCCAAAGGCTGTTTTATCCAAAGATTTAGGAGATTTTAGACACATCACCGAGTCGAATGAATGTAGAAAATGCAAAGAAAATGGTTTCAGGAAAACATAAACATCAGAGTTTACCTCAACGGCTTATTACCCAAAGATTTAGGAGATATTAGACACATAACCGAGTCGAATGAATGTAGAAAATGCAATCAAAGACTGCGCCTTACTAACTTATGAAACCCGTTCTTCTCTGGGTTAGATGGGTCCCCAAGCAAAAGATTAAGTCGTTGCTCAACTTTTTCACATTCTCACTGATCATTTTTATGTCAACCCGCAACACTAAGAAGCTCTAAATAATACCTTTAGGGAATTCCCAGTGTCTAATCGTAACCAGGTCCCACCTCATCAAACCTAACCTAACGTTTTGTTTGTTGAACAAAGATTTTGGTTATGCAATGTTAATAAAAACGAGAATATTAAACTAATTTTTTGTTTGTATTTAAATCTCGGTCACTGCTTACTAGGGGTATCATCTCAATAAAATTGGAATGTCCTCTTCGGATCTCTGAGGATATGCAATCAAGAACCAGAAACTTCCATGCATGTTCTCAGCAAACCAAAACAGATTTCTCCAGCTAGAGGATTTAGCTCTGAAGATGATCTGGAACCTAGAATCCCAAAAAGTACAATAATGAAAAAGCCTCAACTTAGAGGGTTAAAATAAGACTCACAATAGATCAACACTAGTCGCGGTGCTTGATAGCCTCAACCAATAATAATAATATTTTACCCTTCTACGTTGCTCAAAAACATACCCAACTACTGTGTTTTAGGGTCAAATTGACCCAATTCGGAAAAAAATCATTAAACGCGCTAAATAGAAAATTAAATTCACTTTTATTTCTTTCGTTCATTCATCATGAAAAAACAATAAAACTGAACAACAATTATTTGGAATGAGTATGTTTTGTTTAGATTTTTTGGATATCTATGCAAGGATGATTTTAATTTTTCAAAAGGTGATAATTTTGACTAGAACACAGCAGATGAATTAAATCTCCCGGAATATGACAAGGTTTTTAAAACAGTTTTCAGAAACTCATTTCTGTTTAGAATTCTCAGTATAAATACATTATGTTCCTTCAAAAAGAATGTAAGGTTAGAATTCTATGTCTCGGGAGAAAGAATTTGCGGACATTGAAAAAAGAAGAAAATGCAACAGAAAAAAATTAATTTATAATGACTTGAGCTGGTCAAATTTAAGATATTTTTCTAACTTGTAACTTATGAATCTAATTTCTTATGTTATCAATAAACAATAATGAAAAAATTGTGGTACTTACTTTTTTTGTATAGATTATGTTATAAACACGATTCTTGTTGCTTTCAATGATAAAAAGCCAATTGTTTAAAAAAAAAATTGCACGTTGTATATATGTAAATGTATGTATATATATATAAATTTAGGCTTTTGTTAAATATTGAATTTTGGTTTTTGTATAAATATTTATTTTCTTTTTTATACGTATGTATATATTAATACATATGTATATATCTATTGGTTAATTTTTTTTTTTAATTTTAATTTTTGATATTTTTCATTTACTATTACTTGTATTTGTTATTGGTTTTTATGATTTTTAATTTTTTCTCATATGACAATAATTTTGTATGCAACACTTTTCTTATACAAGCAACACATTTTACACAATTATTACACGTTGCTTGCTGTATATTCACTATATATGGATATATATATTTCCTATAATTTCGTAATATTTTTTGAGTTATCGAATTTTTTTTTTACAAAGCCAAGTGTGATCAATTACTCTCTTTGCCCTTTGCTGCACTATGCGAATTTTGGCGATTCAAATTTAGTATCAAACAATTGCAACTTTTTTTAATTTATTTTTTTAATTAATTTTTTGCAGCCAATGGGATTTTTTGGGCTCAGTTTTGGCTTTTCTGGCCAATCAATTTCGCAGTGGGTTTTGTGTTTATTTACATTCTCGTTGAAGGCGCTCTTTTAGTTTCGCTGCTTAGATTTGGAGATTTTCTGTTGTTTCATTTTTATTTGTTTTATTTCATTAAATCATTTAATTTATTTACTTTTTGTTGTTGCTATTGTTATGTGTGATTAGTTGAGCTTGTTGGGCTGGATCCTGCTGGTGATCTCTTTCTCACTTTCACTATCGTTGCGTGGCGCTCTTTTCACTGCACCTACTGACGCTTTGTGCTTTGCTCTTTACACTTTTCTCTGCGGCGTCACAACTCGCTTTGTACTCTTCGGGGGCCAATTTCACACGCGTCACCGTTTTTTTGGCGCGGCCGCCACACTGCCACACCACGCAATGCGCTGGAAATTTCCGCCTTTTTTTCAACTTTTTGGTTGCTCACTTCCGGTGGCAACTTGTACGCCCACTGCCGTTACGGACACCGGCGGCACTTCCGGCCGTCTATCGTTGCCACTGACACTTCCGCTGTTGCAATTTTTCTCAAAGTTAAGGCCGCAGTTGCAGCGAGTTGCGTAGTGGCGCCTTTTTCCAGCTAATTTTTGGCTGTTATTTTGGTTTTGTTGTTGCTTTTTTTGTATATTGACGATTTTCTTAGTGTTGTGTGTTGTCGAATATGTTATTCACTTATTTTATTTTGTTGTTTATTCGTTTTTATTTGTATTTTGTTTTGATTCCGTACGCAGCGCACAGCAACGAGTATCTGTGTCTGCCGACTTTTCGCACTAAACTCTCTCTACTTGAATTCGGCGCTGGCTGCTGCTCACACTTTGGGGCCGTTGAATTAGGTGTTGTTTGTTGTTGTTGCTCACGTTTCGTGGTCGGCGCTCTTTCACTCACGCACTCGTTCACTTGCCGGGCGCACTCAATTGGTCGAGTCGCTCCGAGCGGCCGTGGCAGTTGCACACTCTTGGCCTGGTCTCGTGCTGGCCGGCTGGCTGGCGGTGCTGGTCGGGTAGCGGCGATTCGAGTCGCTGTCACCGTCACCGTCACTGTCGCCGTCGCTGCTCGATGTGGTCTGTGTTTCGTGTAGAGATATGAAATTCGCATAAATTGCTGCTGCGTAGTATTTTCCTTGTTTTTCACTACCTACTACTTTTTTCACCGCACGCCTACCGCGCCTCGAACGCTCACTCCACTCTAAGCGCTCCTACTACAGTTTGGCTGCTGCTGCTTCTTCGTTTATATTTATTGTTGTTTTTGTTTTTTGGGAATTTATACTCTTTTTTGATTGCTTTGTTGGGGAGTTTTGGGGCGCTGCGCTGGTGCTGCTGTGTGTATGTGTGTGTGTGTGTGTGTGTGTTTGCGTGGAGTATGAGTGACCAGCGACTGGGTTGGAAAATTTGTTTTTATTTTTTCCTTGAAATTACAATATTTTGAAAATTTCAACTTTCCAAAAGCACATTTAAACTTTTTCACAAAATTGTCCACGTTATGCCATTCGATTCGGCAAACCACTTTAAACAAATGTGCCACTTTTAGCAACTTTTTGCTAATATCTGCAACGCAACAACACCAAAACTGCACTTTAAATTTTTGTATATTTTGGCCTTTTTTTCATGCTACTTTCTCTTCTCTTTCATGGAAATTTGCGTATTTTGATTTGTTTTTTTCAATTTGTATTAAAATTCGCTACAATCTTGTGTTGCTATAGGTTTATTTATTTATGATATCTTTTTGCTGTTGTTATTTTGTTGTTGTTGTTGATTTTGTCTATGCTGCTGCGCCCGTTTTTTGTGTGTTGTGTCAGTGTTGTTCGTGCGCAAGGCGTACGCGCGTACCTCACAGATCCTTTCGAATGCAAAGTTATAAACAGACTGAAGACTGGCTGTGAGTCTCTTTAGGGTGGCGCCGCCGCGGTCGCTGCCGCTGTCGCTGCCGTCGCCAACCAAACACACAGACCAGCCATGCAGCCAACGAACCAACGAACGAACAAACGAACCAATCAACCAGCCAAACCAACCCAGCCATCGGTGAATGCCATTCGTTTGGTCTAGTTTTCTTTTTGTTGCTACTGCCTTTGCTTGCCTCTTTCCTTGCTATCTGTTCCTCCATTGCATTCTTTCATTACATTGTATTGAAAATCGCTCGCATATTTATGCTTTCGGCTGGCGCTCTTCGGCGCTGCACAGCTCTTAAATTTTCGTCTGCTCCCTGACTGCTCGGCGTCGCCTTCGCCTTAGCATTGCATGAACCAGAGCAGTGGCGTACCGTCGCTTCGCTGCACACTCCACGCCACTTCACTTCACTACACCACATTGCACTCTACTCAGCTGCACAGCGCACGCGATGCCACACTTCACTCCACTCGATTTGGCGCCACTTCACTCCAGTTCAGTTGGTCTCCGGTCGGTCGCGTGTGGAAAGCAAAAACAAGCACCAAAATTGTGTTCACTCCACTCACGCAACGCAATAACAGCAGCAGCAGCAGCAGCAACACACACACTCGCGCACTCACACAACACACACACACACTGGCGCTTTTCATTTCCGCTTTTTGCGTCGCTTGTGTTTTTGTCGCTCAATTCGCATTCGTTGTCTGCTCATTTATTTGCTTTTGTTTTGCTCGCGCTCTCTCTTTTTCCCCTCTCTCTCTCTCTCTATCTCGCACACTGCAGTCAACAGCGCCAAATCGTCTTTACTGCACCCCCCCATCGCACCGCTCCAACACTTCTCAACCATTGTTCATCGGCGCTTCGTTGTGCTTTCCAATGTTTTTGACCTTTTTGTTTTTGTATGTTTTATTTTACTCAGTTCGTGTATTTCGATTTTCTTGTCTCCTCTGGCGTTTGCCTTTTTTGTTTTGCTTTTTAGCCGGCGCGCTGTTCGCTTTGTGGCTTTTGGCCATGGCGCAAGTGGGATGGCTATAGTGTTGTCGAGCTGCTGACGCGACTGCAACGCACTCAACAGCGAAAAATTTGTATCGAAATGCGGCCGAACATTCTCAGGGCACTGCGTAGTAAGTATTGAAATTTTTACATCACATTTTGGACATCAAAATTCTTAAAGCTCTCTTTATTTGAACTATTTTTTAAGATCATAAAAGGTTAAACGGATTATTTTTACTGCAAAATTCTTAAACTTTCAGCAAGTAAACTTGATCGAAAGTAGTTATCGGCCAGAAAAAGACTTATTTACTACTTACTTACCTACTTTTTTACTCTTTACTTACCTACTTATTTACTTACCTATTTATTTACTTACTACTGTGTCCAAAAAATAAGGTGACATTGTATTTATTTAAAAAAATTCTTTATTTATTCTTCCAAATCAATTTCATCCCCTTCAAAGTAATCCCCTCCCGATGCAATGCACTTAAGCCAACGGATTTTCCAATCTTCGAAACACTGATTGTAGTCACTTTCCGGGATGGCCTTCAGTTCCGTCTTCGCTGCGGCTTGAATCTCCTCTATTGTATCAAAACGGTGTCCCCGGAGCGGTCTTTTGAGCTTGCTGAACAGCCAGAAGTCGCACGGCGCCAGATCAGGTGAATACGGTGGTTGCGGAACGATATGGGTTGAGTTTTTGGCGAAATGATCACGAATTACGAGTGCAGTATGGGATGGTGCATTATCGTGGTGTAAAAACCAAGAATTGTCTTTCCACAAATCCGGCCTTTTTAGGCGGATAGCGTTACGCAAACGACGCATAACGTTCAAATAATATTCCTTGTTGACTGTTTGGCCCGGCGGAAGGAATTCATAATGCAGAACACCACGATAATCGATAATTCAAATGTCACCTTATTTTTTGGACACAGTAGTACCTACTGACTTACTTTCTTACTTACTTACTTTCTTTCTTACTTATTCAACTGGTACCTAATGCATTATAAGCTCCTTTCAGACGCCTCTGTTAGTGTCAAAAAGTATTAATAGAGCTTCGTCCACTTGATTTGGTCGGTACATAGTTCAAACTATCTGCCAGAACCAGACTTTCATACTCAACTGGTAATGCGTTATGAGCTCCTTTCGGGGCACAAAAAAACTTTCAGGTTGTAGTGCACAAAGGCCTCGGCTTGACCCGAGACTCATTACATGAACTCCTTTCAGACGTTCCTACAAGTGTCAATAAGCATTCATAGTGCTTTGGCGACTTGATCTATCCAACGATAAGAAGGATTTTTCTTCGTCGTCTTCCACTGATTGCCTTGAATAATTTCTTTGCTGGGATTTTAACATCTATCCTTAAATTTTCAATGTCTTATATTGATAAACCATATCATAAATTTTTGTATGTGGCTATGTCAAAGTCCCGATTGTCTTTTCATAATATTGGTGTGCTGCTTCATCTCACAATAGTGACCAACAACCAACTGATGCAATATCACCAGAAAGAATCATATGTATTATAGAGAAAACTGGAGTTTTAGAATCACAAAAGCAGTTTATTTCCGTACACCTTGTAAAGACGATATTTCTCATTTACCCCGTCCGGAGGTAAATTTTTCATTAGTTTTTGTTGGATAACAAAAACACTATACAAATATACTGACTGTATAAACTGTATGAATCCTTAGGATCCTTGTTCTGAAATTCAATGTTTGAAATTTGTATGGAAATAATTTTCATTCCTGAAATAAACTTTGTATTGAGAGGATCTCGAATCTTTAGTTCTTCTTCCGATTCCACAATAAACTTCCAATAGGTTATGGGCACGCACAGGAGCGAGGAGTTCAAGGCCGTTGTGGCGAAATTAAACCGGGAAAATTATGCAGTTTGGGCGCTGAAAATGGAATTGCTCCTTATAAAAGAAGACATCTGGGACCTGGTTCAGGAATCGATACCGCCTAATCCGGATGCCAAATGGATTAGGAGGGACGGCCAAGCACGGGCGTGCATTGGGTTAATGGTGGACGATGACCAACTCATACACTTCAAAAATGCCAAAACAGCAAAGGACTACTGGACAAATTTGAAAGACTTCTATGAGAAGCCTTCATTGAGCAGTCGGGTATATACGATGAAGAAAATTTGCAAAATGCAATTGACGGATGACGAGAAGATGGAACAGCACATAAATGAGATTTTGATGCATGTGGAAAAATTAAATGTAATGGGCGATCCACTTAGCGAATCATGGACGGTAGCTATGATACTAAATAGTGTACCAGAATGGTACGATCCTTTGATAGTTGCACTGGAAGCAAGGGAAGATTCGCAGTTGAACGTAAGTTTCGTAAAAGGAAAACTTTTGGAGGAAGCCAAAAGACGGGTGCATAAACGAGATGCAAATGACGGTACAGTCATGAAAGTGTTCAAGAACAAAAATGAAAAGGAAATGGAGTGTTTCTATTGCAAGAAAAAAGGACACATAAAGAAAAATTGTAAGTTTTACAAAAATAATAAACAAAAGGTTAATTTGACTGAAAAGGTAATAAAAGAATATAAACAAGAGCATCTATGTCTTGGGATGACAAGTAAGATGCGAGGCGATTGGTACGTAGATTCCGGAGCTACATGCCATATAGCAAACGATGTTTCATTTTTCGACACACTGAACAAAGATGTGTGCGAATTGATACATGTTGCCAACGGTTTTCAAATACGGTCACAAGGAAAAGGTAGTGGACGTATTCGGGTCTTCAATCGTTGTGGTAAGATGGACGATATACGCCTCAATGATGTTTTGCTTGTTTCTTCGATAGAAACCAATTTACTTTCTGTAAAGAAGTTGACGGAAAGTGGGTACCAAGTCAAATTCGATGCAAGAGGTTGTGAAATTTTGAAGAATGGCGAAGTTAAAGCAATAGCAGAAGTCAGCAAGGACTTATACAAGTTGAAGCTCACCAGTGCAGCAATCAAAGCAGTGACACAAGTCAACGAGCATGAAGGATGCATACATGATTGGCATCAACGTCTGGGTCATCGGGACATAAATGCAATCAGTAAGTTTCTAAAAGATAAAGATATTAAATTAGCAGTTTGCGAAAGAAATTTTCAATGCGAGATATGCATAGCTGGTAAATTGTGCAGAAAACCATTTAAAAAAGCGGGTGATCAATCAAAAGATATACTAGATCTGGTTCATACAGATATAGCACAGATGAATGTTACCACGCCGAGTGGTTATCGATACTTTATTACATTCATTGATGATTACAGTCGTTTTTGCACAATATACTTACTCAAACGCAAGTCAGAAGCAGAAGATTATTTGATGGCATTCGTCAAGAGTATGCAAACGAAATTTAATAAAACACCAAAAATTATAAGATCAGATCGAGGAGGAGAGTATACAAGTGCAAAAGTAAACCAGTACTTAGCCAAGGAAGGCATACTGCAGCAGTTTACCGCTCCTTATACACCACAGCAAAATGGGGTGGCAGAAAGAAGAAATAGATATTTGGTGGAAATGGTACGATGTATGCTGATTGATGCACAATTAGAAGAAGAGTTTTGGGGTGAAGCAGTAATTACTGCAAATTATATGCAAAATCGCTTACCCACAAGATCTCGAAATATAATACCATTTGAAATATGGGAAGGAAAGTCTTTTGATGTTAAGAATTTTAAAAAATTTGGATCAATTGCTCAAGTTCTTAAGCCATCTCAAACACGAAAAAAGTTGGATCAGAAAACTGAAAGGTTAATATTCGTGGGATATTCTTTAGAATCCAAAGCATTACGGTTTTTAAATAAACAAAAGAAAACAATTGTAATAAGTAGGGATTTTAAATTTATCAACGGTTTACCTGAAAGGCAGCCAGGGAAACAAAAATATCAAGAAATGCCAATGATATCTCTAAATGGTTACTATGAAGAGGAGGAGGACGAAAACGATTCTGGTGAAGATAAATCTATCGAAGGCTACATAACAGCAGAGAATAGTGAAGATGAGATTGAGAGAACAAGTGAGAGTGTAGAGCACATTGGATTAAATCCGAATAATGGTTTCAATATTGATGCAAATAGATTATTAGAATCAAACAATGCTGACATTCTTGTGGACGATTCAAACAGGTTAGAATCAGAGCAGCCAAGAAGATCAGAGCGAATACGAAATCAAGCCAATGTTAAATACGCTTGTTTTATATCGGAATCTGAGGAGCCAAAGAGTTTTAAAGATGTTTTGTCTCGCACAGACAAGTTAGAATGGTTATCAGAAATGGAGGATGAAATCAAATCAATACATAAGAACAAGACTTGGGACATAGTACCACTCCCAACAGAAAGGAAGGCAATCGGATGTAAATGGCTATATAAAATAAAAAGAGATGTGAATGGTGAAATATCAAAATACAAAGCAAGGTTAGTTGCTCAAGGTTTTACGCAAAAGTATGGTGTCGATTATGATGAAGTTTTTGCTCCAGTAGTTAGGCAAACTACTTTACGAATGTTTCTCACCATCGCGGGTAGTCATAATTATAGAGTTAAGCATTATGATATAAAAACAGCATTTCTAAACGGAGACTTAAACGAAATAATTTACATGCGGCAACCGCAAGGATACGAAGTCACATCAAATAATGGAGAAACTTTGGTATGTAAGCTTAATAAGAGCTTATACGGTTTAAAACAATCGGCAAGATGTTGGAACATGAAACTCTTTAATGTTTTAAGAAAAGAAAACTTTGAACAAGGAAAAGCAGACCCATGCTTATTGAAGAAACGAGTTGGAGATAAATATATATATATGTTGGTCTATGTAGACGACATACTTATAGCCGCGAACACAGTCGAAGACTTCGCTTATGTCGAAGGAATTCTTGATAGCAATTTTGAGAACTCGAAATTAGGAGATATACAATTCTATCTTGGTATCAAAATTGAGAGGGGGAATAATGGAATATACTCTTTAAGCTAAGAAAATTATATAAATAAAATTATTGACAAAGCCAAATTGCAAGACGCTAAAACATCAAAGATACCTATGGATGTTGGATATCTCAAGATGGATAGAGATAAAAGCAATTTATTAGAAGACAATAAGTTATACCACGAATTAGTTGGATGTCTTTTATACTTAAGTGTTAACAGTCGTCCAGACATCGCAGCTACGATTTCAATTCTAAGTCGTCATGTGAGCAAACCAACAGAAGGGGATTGGACAGAATTGAAGAGACTAGTAAAATATTTAAAAGGAACAAAGGAATTGCGACTAATTCTTGGAACAGGTGACGGAATTAACACACTCATAGGTTTTGCAGATGCAGACTGGGCACAAAACTGTGACGACAGGAAGTCAAACAGTGGATATGTATTTAAGTATGGAGGTTCATGCGTCAGCTGGAGTTGTAGAAAGCAGAACTGCGTGACGCTGTCATCAACAGAAGCAGAGTATGTAGCAATGGCTGAAGCAGTGCAAGAAGCGATGTGGATCAAAAAATTGTTAATGGATTTCGATGCAGACCCGAAAGAACCTATTACTATCTACGAAGACAACCAAAGCTGCATTAAGTTAATCGACAATGAAAAGTTTAGTCGGCGGACAAAACATGTCGACACAAAGTTACATTTTGTTCGAGACCTAAAGCAGAAAGGCATTGTAAATATTAAATATTGTCCAACAGAAAGTATGCAAGCAGACATATTTACAAAACCTTTAAATTGTATTAAACTTAAGAAATTCAGAGAAGGGTTATTACTTATATAATTCAATTGTATTTTTGAGGAGGAGTGTTGGATAACAAAAACACTATACAAATATACTGACTGTATAAACTGTATGAATCCTTAGGATCCTTGTTCTGAAATTCAATGTTTGAAATTTGTATGGAAATAATTTTCATTCCTGAAATAAACTTTGTATTGAGAGGATCTCGAATCTTTAGTTCTTCTTCCGATTCCACAATAAACTTCCAATAGTTTTTTCCTTACGACCTTACGACAATAAACTTTCCCAGTGGGATATCACTCAATGCTCAAGTTTTCCATTTCGAATTTTTCGAAATAATTTTTCGGTTCCATATAGCTGACCTTTAAGAATTATTTCTGCTATTTCTCGAGCTTTACAGATCATCCATAGATAATTTAACTGTCTTTATTCACATTGAAACCAATCCCATTTAATTTAGAGCATAAAACGATTCATCATATCATTCATATCATGTCTAGTGGCAGTGGGGTACATAGGATTTCATTTGAGTATGTTTCGTCCACAACTTTTGAGCCAAACTTTTTGAGCCCAATGCCATTCGGAATCATAACATATGTGAACCATATATGAACCCAAAATGTTTGTAACACACAGATATTTGGAGGGTTTGAAATAGAGCTTCCCACAGAGTTCGAAGTCCAGTCCGGACTGTCCGAAGTCCTGACAGTTTTAAGCATTAATTTGAAACCCTAAAATACTCCTTGCGTGCGTCGCTGCCTGATGGCATAACATCTGAAGGCGTAACAAACGTTGATGATGAGATCTACTGTGAGAAGAAGGGAAAGACAAGTTTCTATTCTAGTTTAGTGTATTCTAGTTAAAATAAGTTTCTTCAACGATCTAAACAAGCTAAAATATGACCAATAAGCACGGATCATTCTTGAGCTTTCGAAGCTGTTTTGTTCCAACCAAACCCTGCAGTGTTTATATAAAAATTTCTGTTTCAATATAGAAAATAATGCAGAAAAGCAATCGAAATGATCTGAACCACAGTATAGAAGTACAGTAGACCAGATTTTGACATGGATTCATATCGCTTCATAAATAAACAATTTTTAATATGTTTCTCTTTTTGAAATACAAACCAGATGGGTCATTTTACCTGGTTCAATTGTAGATATAATTTCAATATGATCTGAACAATCACTTATATAATGTCTGTGAGTCTGTCAATGGGCTGATACACACAATAACTGTCGAAGAACTAATTGAAAAGTAATTAATGTGAAATTTTGAATGGCTGCAAGTAAGAAATGATTAGATAAGGTTATGTTTAACTGGCTGACCTTAAGATCTCCGTTCGATTCCTTTCAGATAAACGTCGTTAGCGTTAAGAGTAAGTAACTCTCAAGATCTATAAATTCTATGATTGAGAAATTTTTTCACTCTTAACCTTAGGAAGGTCTTTGTAGTGTTGGGCTCCTATAATTCTTCAAAGCTCATGAAATTTATGAACATTTTTATTACTTTTCATAAATAGTAACTTCATTGAACTAAAGATTCTCAATTAGTGTTAAGACAGAACACACTAAAGTGTCAACTCCCAGAAGATGAAGATTCGTTGAAAACTGTAAGACCATTTGTAAGGTTATGAACCATGGATCTTAAAAATGGAATTACGAGATTAAAAATATGGGAGAGAAATGAGAATTAAGGATTCTTATTCTACTTATTTAGAATTTCTGTGCACCTTAAAACTTATGGACCGGATCGAACTTATTGAGTACATTTCTAAATTTTACCTTCATAATTTTTTTTTTAGGTAGCTATTGTTCTTTTTCATATGTCCACAACAGATAATTTGTGTTCACTTGCAATGCAATGACACAAAATACACATTTCACTGCTGCTATTTTTCACTGGGCTAATATGGAACGAAATGTGTATGGCATAAATTTAGTAAAGACACACACCGGCTGTTTCCGCCAGTGTCTCCATAATGATCTTCAAGCCTTTATGGTGATTCTGAGTGTTCAAAGATCGTATTATTAACTCTCTAGTTTCCCAAACCTTAAAAACATATAGAATTCGACTCTATTATGTATTAATTTCATTCATGTTAAAAATATATTCAACATGTTTATTTCTTTTGATTTTTAAAAATGACTTTCCCAATTATTTTTAATTGAATTGAACTATTTTGTGAAAAAAAATTAAATATTAAAGAGTTTTCTTCAGCAGATCAATCTGTAAAAAATTAAATTAAAATACATTTTAATTTTAATTAATTCTAATCTAATTTTATTGTTTAGCTACTGAACAGAAATGTCCTTCTAGAGGCAACTTAACTTTAACCATGACTGATCCATGAATCATAATATATTTCCTGCCAAAAGCAGTATTTTTGATAAAAAATACAACATTTTTATACAACTCTAATTCGCTTTCAAATTAACTTCTTTAATTAATTAATTTCTATAACAGTTTTTATATGCAATTTTGCATTATTATTTTATTTAGTGTTATTTTTTCTCAATTGCTGAATATTGACTTTTTAAATGAAAACCATTTAATTCCATTCAAACAATTACATTTGAAATTATACAATTAATTTGTGTTTTTATTCGTTCATTTTGTTACAATTAAAACTAAAACTTGCTAAACTCTAATGTGGTGGCGGCAGACAGTAATTTGGACAATGATTCTTACGAGCGCATTCCTTTACATCGTTTCGCCTTTTTCCCCTCCTCACCTCGCTTTCACTGGTTTCTTATGCGCTTATAGTATATATTACTTATTTGTTCTCTCTTCTCTTTAGGTGTTTTATTTATAAATGTTTTTTGGCGTTTTGTACCCTTATTAGTGAAACAATTGGAGGAAAACATTTTGTTGCAGCAGTGTTCGATGGACAGTCAGTGGCAGTTTGTATACCAATTTACTCCATGTCATCCTCTTCCACCAGATCGTCGTCGTCATACTCCAAGCCGTCGTAGTAACGTCTGGAACTCGAAATCTGCAAAGAGACATAAAAAAAGTCAATTTTGCTTTTATTACTTAGAAAATTGCATTCATTAAAGTGACTAAATATGGTGAGAGTTTTGCAGTTTCTAATGAAATCAAGTGGTACCTTAAATTTGTAAAAATATATGGACACGAGCTTGCATGAGGGTTAGGAATTGCTTGTTGTGGGCTTGCTTAGTGTGTTCGCACGCATGCAATCGCCTTACAACTTGCTTAAATTTCAATGATTCAATGGTTCTTTGCTTAATTGCTTGTGCGACTATGCGACTACTTCTGCCAATCGGGCTGCACATCAAATGTCTGCAGCAGAAGTTAATTTCAATGCCATACAGTCAAATCGAAAGCTGGACCTACCTGTTTGTAGAAACCACGCCAGGCGGCAAAGCTGCCCATTGCCACAACCGCACCAATGCCCGCCAGTATCTTTGTTTTCTTCTCCGATTCGAGAAAACTGCGCTCCGTTGCGGTCAGCAACGGATCATTGGCCGAATGGCCTTTTGTCTTAACCGAATTGAAACCCTCATTCTTGAATATGTCCTTTGTTATTCGATTGATGAAATTCACCAGATTCTGACAGCCTTTTATGTGATTCTGTAGCGGATTCTTGGGCAGTGTGATTTTGAATAGCACAGCCAAATAAGCATAGACAGTGGCATCGAACTCGCTGAAAACATCGCCAAAGAACCACACTTTCTTGCCCAGCTTCTTTGACAATGTGTTGACGCACTTTTTGGCATTTGCTACAATCTGAAAAATTTGACAAGCATGAAAATAATGCATTCAATTGGACCACTAGAACGAAGTGTTATACGTACATAGTCACTGTCGTGACTCTCGAGCTTATCGTGCAAATCGAAACCGCCCATTACCAGCACCACGTCGTGTGCCTCCTTCTGGTATGTGTTCGGGTAGAAGAAATTGAAGGGAAACGGCGTGCGCTTGGCGTACAGGGCGCGTGTTGTGTCGAAATTGGTGGGCTCGCCATACATAAAGTAGTGATAGTAGACGTGCAGATTGGTAAACACCCAGTTGGCGTAGGCGGGCGACAGATGTTTGTTCTTATGGTGCAGATTCACATCGACGGGGTAGCCCTGTACAAAGAAAAGAAGTGAAATGAAACGTTAAAATGTATTTTTAAAATGTGTCCAGTGTGGCTTTGGAAGAAAGCACGGAACGCTTTTTATATAAACGTACAAGAATGCATATTTCTTGGTAAAGAACGCCGAGTTTGTCGAGTTTGAAATGTCGCAGCAGAGAATTTGCTATTATTAGAGTGCGACAGCAACGCAGACCGGCAACAACAACAACAACAACAATAATGAGAGCAATTATATACAGCATCCGCGCTGATCTCTAAAGAGATCATTGTCCGTAAAAAGTGCCCCATACATGTTGGCTGCACTGTGTTAGTACAACAACCATAACACAAATACTAACAATAACATTGTTGTTGCTCGTTTTTGAACAATATTCTTACAAAAAGAAATGGCAATTATCTTTTGACTGGAAAGCACATGAATCATGCACACTTTGGTCGCTTATCGAGATTGCGGCAAAGGTGTATGTTTAGATTTTGTTAAAAAAAACATAGTACAATTCATATGATTTAGAGAAAATTAATTGTATAAAACGCAATACTTAAGTTGGGTAAAATTGGTAATGCGTGTGAAAATTGGTAATGCGTTTTTTTCTTACATGTTATTAATGTTTTAGAACATTGTTTATATAAAGCGTAATTTTACTAACTAAAACGTAATATGAACAAAACAAAATTAAATTTTCTGCTATTGCGAAGAAATTTTATGAAGGCAAAACGTAAATTTGGCGATTTTTCAAAAACAACTGCTGAAATTTAATTTAAACTGTGTATAGTATATGGCATAGTATGAAAATGTATATAGAATATATTAACAGATAGCTTAGAGATGCAACTTTTTACAAGTATTTAAAAAAAGTTCCACTAAAAATTCGAAAAAAAAATTGATTAAATAAAACAAAAGTAACAATGCAAGCAGCAAAAACTTAAAAAACGCTTCTCCACAAGAATTGCAACTATCAAATTGCCACAACTTGAGCAGAAAACATTTCTTATAAACTATTAAACGCCACCATACAACTAAAGCAATTAAAATTTCAGCTTTTTTCCAATTCCGCTCATGCGTCAATTGCAGCCACATTGCAACATGGCTGCACATTTGCCGGCCGGCGTGCATTTTATTGACCGCAGCAAAAGCGCCGGCGTTTTCTCTTCATCCTCCACCGCCCCTTGCCCATTTACGGGCCACTTTATTTTACGTCACATTCGCATTCCTTACCTCTCTGTCAAGCAATTTCTTGATCTCACGACAGCCCACAAACTTCTCGTTGCCAATCTGCAGGTAGGGCAGCTTCCCCGCGCCCGAACGCAACGGATTTGCATTTGTTTCAATTTGTAGCGGGCAGCGCGTGAACTTCACCAAACACTAGAAATTAAAAACAAGCGGTTTCAAAATTTTCAGTTCGTCTTCCATGCATGCAATCAGCAATCAACACACCGCAGCTGATAAAAAAATTTAAAAACTACACTGAATTCATATCGTAGCGGCGCATTGCCATTAGGCGCTGCCGCGTGCGTGTGTGTGTGTGTATATGGCTGATTGTCGCATGTGATGCAACTTTTTCCATTTGCACAATAATACTCCATCGTTTCCGTTTCGTCACCATTCACTCACCAGCGCTCGCAGGCACTCGAAATCAATAGACGGCAGACCCCATTCGCCTTTGTACACATACAACACCGAACCCAAACGCATTCTGCTATCCTGCGTATAACGTGCTTCTCCTTCTTGTGGCGTTGTCACAGCGTCGCGATCGCGCTGCATTAACGAACACGGAACAGGGATTATAAATTTTCAATTACAAACGCCTATAATGTGCGTTTCAAACAATTTAACGCGCAGCTCATTGACTAACTGAACTCGTATATGCATGAAATACAATTGGAAAATTCGTGTAGGTTAGGTTGAGTGGACTAATGTCAGTATCAGCTGTTTGGTGTTTCGCTGCCCTGAAAAAACAACTGTTGGGTAGGTGTGAAGTAGTGTTGGTAACCGGTTCGATAAATTGGCTGGGAATAATAGCGATGCCACTGTAATAACCAAAACTAGGCAAATTCAATTAATGCGCCTTGAAACTGAAGAAGGTTTCCTGCGTCGAATAACTAATTTAAATTAAATTAAAATTTTAAAATTTCATTTGTTCTTATTTATGTTCTATATGTCAGTAACTAGCTCTGGCAAAGCGAAAGTTTTATGCCAACAAAGGCTTAGAAAATGTCTAAGAAACTATTTGTTGTTGTAACAATTTCTTGAGATTATCATGCTGCCGGGAAATATATGACAAACCTAATTTTTTCCAATAAAATATTAAATATTACTTCGATTACCTGAAATAACGTTGTTGAGGTCATCAGACAATCTTGCAAACGCGAATTTTAACACAATTTTGTATTTTTAATGACAACAAATTTCGGTGACAGCAAATTTCAATTTATATGTTTGAAACTATAGTTTGGCAGAACATTTGAAAACACAAAATCCAAGTTTTCGGTTGACTTCGATTGCAGTGCAGCGAAACGTTATATTTTCCCATATTGCTTTAAATTTGCTATAATAAATTTCTTGAAAAATAGCGAAAATATCGAAAATTTTGTTAACCAGAATTGTTTGAAAAAGCTAAACCCTAAATGTAAACAAATTTTAAAAAAAATCTTACTCAGAACTTTCTTGTTACGATCAGCAACACAAAAATATTACTTAGAACTTCCTTTCTTTTTACGATCAACAAGCCCAGAAGGCCTTTAAAAAGGAAAAAATACAAGCGCAAGGAAAAAACCCATCCATAAACCAAATGTATTTGATTAAGACACAAAGGTCTCAATTGGCTGTCGCTAAAAATTCGTTGATTTCCCTTGCAAAAAGTCATTGAAAAGAACAAAAGCAACCATAACAAAAAAAATAAATAAATTAACCTATTTTGGTTAAAAGTAACCAACTGTGGCAACTGTGCCTTCCATCCAAACAGAAATTGAATCATTTATTAACAACGTGGTAGCACCGACTTGCAAGTAATTTGCAATAAATTTAAGCAATTTGAAAATTTCAATTAAAATATGTCCTTAGTTAATTATGAAAGCAGTTGTTCATCGTCTTCAAGTGCTGCCGCCGATAGTGACGATGAGCCCAGCCCAAAAGTGCCGAAAATCGCACCGAAGGAAACTACCAGCAAAACAACAACAAAGTAAGTTGTAAAACATAGCCACCAACCGGTGAATTGCTTCCATTTAAACGGTACAATTTATGCAGGCCAGCATCACTGCTGCCGAAAGCCACAGCCCTACTAGGCGTCAAGACAACCAAAAGCATCGCTGAGGAGCCTGAAGATGATCCGGCAGAGCACGAGGGACGTGTGCGCAGTTTTCGCCATGAGCGCGGCAATTGGGCCACTTGGGTCTTTATAGCCGGTTAGCTGCAGCTAGGACTGAGAAATATTTTCCAATAATTTAATTTGTGACTTGAATACTGATTTCAGTGTGCGACGAGTTGTTGGAGGATGTGCAGGAGATGTGCCAATCCGCTTTGGCTGAGGTGTTGGATTTGCGTGCAGCGGACAATTTGCACATTAGTTTGAGCCGAACAGTGGTGCTGCAGTATCATCACATTGACTCGTTTGTAAAGACGCTGCAGGCAGAGTTGGAGACGTCTAGCAGGTATGTAAAATATTGAATTGACGTTTGTTACCAGGGGCACGCGTTCTTTGGCTCCATGGAATTCTTTTTAGTTTTGATTGAATTTTGTTTCAACAGTTTTAGCATTTGCCTGAGCCAGCTAAAGGTCTATGCAAATGAGGAACGCACACGCACCTTTATTGCCTTCAAAGTTGATGACTTATATGTCGATAAGCTGAGGCAGCTTTTGTCTAAAGTCGATGCCGTGTTCGTAGACTATAAACTGTCACGCTTCTATGAGGTGCCCATTGTTAATGATATTTTATCAGTTTTATAAAATTGTGTAATTGCTCTCAATTCCCACTTAGGACCCATCGTTTCATGTCAGTTTCCTCTGGTGTCTGGGCGATCAAGTGGATGTTATAAACGCCAATCTCGATAAGCTAAAGACTGCTATAGCTGCCACATTTGCAGCGAATGAAGTGCTCAGTTTATTTGTTAGTGAGATAAGTTGCAAGAGCGGCAATAAGGAGTTTAAATTTAAACTTAAATGATAATAGTTATAAAAGTTGTTGTATGAAAATGTGAATGCGTTTATTTTTTGCCATTGCTGCCTTGTTTGGTTGTTTGCTCTTCCGCTTCTAAGCGTGCCTCCTCCTCGCGCTCCAGTACTTGTTGATAGCGGCGACCCAATGGGGTTTTTGCCCACCACGATTCGAAAGCTTCCTCCTCTTCACGATAGACGGGATCGCGATTGCTGTAGTATGAAAATGAAATATTTTCAGTTGTTACTATTAAAATAAATTAGAATTGAATAGAATAGAATAGGTGGTGTTTTTGAAAGTAATCTTGCACCATTTGCTTAATGTAAAAATTATAGTTCATAAATTTTTGATTTCAACGTAACCTCAAAACATTAATTAGCTCGACGTGCGTTAGCGGCTGCGATCGCAATTGTAGTTTGCGCTTGCACGTCAGCACCTCCTTGAGGACCGCATCGACAGCGCCAATTGTATAGCCATCCGATATTTTGGCCATTACACTGCAATCCAACGTGGACACTCCACCTGTGTAGTCGCTGCAAAAATTTGAATTTCAACTAACTCTTCGTTTTCTTTAAGAAAACACACTCACTAACCTCAGTAGCGCCTTCCAGGCAAACGACATTGTACCATAGTCCGGCCGCGGTATGTAGATGAAGCGATTGTAGGTCTGCTGCAGCAGTTTTTGATCGGCCTCCCATGGCAAATTCGAGGTGCCCACAAACAACACTCGATCCTCGGCCGCTATATTCTTGATCAGCTTGGGCAGATCCTTCTTCAAGCGCTTCGGATCGGTGCGATCGGTTTTGGGCACTTTTTTCATGAACGGTCGTTCCGCATCGCCCATATAGATTACGGACGGCTGCAGCAGTCGCGACACCTTCGACACCAAATGTATGAGCATTATTAGGCCCGATTTGCCCGGATATTTGCCCACAATGTTGGCTGGCGTCAGATCAAAGAGCACAGCACCCACTTCTGTGCAAATGGCATTCACGAGCGTTCTCTTGCCGGAGCCGCGCGGCCCGGCCAGCAATATGGAACGTATTAGCGGACAGGAGTTGCGTATTTGCTCGGAGCCCAGCGGCAAGATGCAGTATTCGGTTAGTACCTGACGCACGTCGCCCGCTGAGGGGTTGGTGCCGCTGCGCTCAGTGAGCGCCTTGTCGCCGAGAAACTGCTTGAGACGCAGTTCGGGATACTTGCGTATGATGCCGTTGGTCACGAGCTCCTCGTAGAGAGACTCGGTTGTGCGATCTGGCGTCAGATCCTTTTCTTTCTTCTTTTTGCTCTTCTTGCCGGAGCGACGTGTCTTCTTGCTGCTTTTCTTCAGCTTCTTGCCAATGGCGGTCTGTAGAGAAAGCGGAGAGTTGATATTCATAATAAACTTGTCAAATTTGTTTCCGAAATGGGCATTCGAACTTGTTACTACTTTAAAACTTTTTGCTTTATGTCTAAAATCATTAAATGAGTCTTTTAACCTGCAATAACTCCAACTCCTGTCGCATTACTTCGTCTACCATGCGTCGAAATTCACGCTCCACTTCCTGATACTTTTCCGCATAGATCATATCGTCATAGGGCGCCTGGTGTAAGTTGCCCGTTTCATCCTTATCGCGCCAAGTTTCGTTGAATCTACGAACAAATAGTTATACCAGAAGCCTAAAATAATTATTATCCATATTTTTGGGAATAAAAAAATTGCCCTAATTTAAGAAATTTCTATAATTATTGCTTTATAATAATTATTCCCAATAAGAACTTTTTTACGTCGCCTATAACTATTATCATGTAATAAATTTTTTTGAGTTGCATAATAACTCTTATAAGCAACAAGTATATTTTTCATCGTCGATAATTATTATTTCGGGATTTTTGTTTTTTACATTGCTTCATAACTTTTATTAATTACTTTTTAATTTACGTTGCTGATTGATAACTATTATTTTGAAAAACAAAATTTTTACGTTGAATTACCACATTTTGGATATGAATTGATTTTTAATTGTTTTAAATTGACAAACGCAAATTAACTGCAGAAACCTAATTTCCAACAACAACTAAACAATAAAAAATTAATTCATACTCAACATGTGGTAGGGTAACGTAAAAAAAAATGTTCTTTCATAAAAGTTATGAAGCAACGTAAAAAAAATTGTCTTTCAAATACATTTTTTTCGGCAACGTAAATAACAAAAATACATAGATAAAAGTTATGAAGCAACGTAAAAAAAATGTTCTTAAAATAAAAGTTATCGGTAACGTAAATAAAAGAAGTCATAAATAAAAGTTATGAAGCAACGTAAACAAAAAAGTCCAAAAATAATAATTATCGAGAACGAAAAAAAATGTGTCGCAAATAATAATTATAATCAACAAATAAATTTTATGTTGCATTGTAATAGTTACGTTGCAATTATTTTCTTAAAAAACTTATAATAGTTAAGTCCTTGATTTATACACATTAAGCACACAACTGCCGCATAGATAAAACCACCCACTCCTCAATTGTCGTTTTAATATCTGCAAGAAATACTGATTGGCCGGGCTGAAAGTTTTCGCCTTCTGCTTGGTTTTCATTGAGATTCAAGTCGCCGCTGCGCGCTGGTGACTTGGACTTGTCCTTCGTTTTGCGCGACTCCTTGGAAGAACGTGCCGAGGAGCGACTCAGTTCGCTCTCGGTGCCTGAGAGAACCAATGAAAGACGTAAAAACAGATCTTACAATCAATATTTCATTCTTGAACGCTTTACCTGGTCTACTGAATAGGTGCAGCGAGCCGCCCTGCTCCTCTGGCGGAAGCTCAGGCAATTTGCCTGTTTTGTCGTACCCGTCTTTGATCCAAGCGCGCAGCTCGTCCGCTATGTCTTCGCTCATGGTGGGCCCATGTTTGTTCTTGATCTCATCACGCATTGTCTGCAGCTTCGACTCGAAACTTGCCTTGTACGCAGCCTGCTTGGCATAGCGCGACTCGTAGATCTGCAACAGACAAACAAAAGTTGCCTTACTCTGCTCACCCTTTCCCATCCTCTTCTCGTTCTACCTCATTCACTTTGTTAGCCTTTTCGGCGCGTTTCTTTTCCATCTGCGTTGTCGGCGGCACCATGCCGATCAGTACCATCTCCTCGAGCTTGCGGCGGCGCGTTATTCTGCGCGCCGTATGGCCGCGCCACACTTTCTGTATCTTCATGGCGGCCAAGAGGCCACTATCGCTGCGCTCCTTGCCCTTCTCCTCGGCCTTGCCCTTGTCCTTCAGCATGCGTATCTCCTTCATGAAGTGCGCGCGCAGTCGGCCCTGCCGCGCGCGTTCGTGCATCTGCAGCAGGCGTATCGCTTCGATGTCGGTCAGCCTCTCCTCGCTGGGATGGTCGTCCAGCCAGCCCAGCTTGATCAGTATGTCCTGCATGGTCTTGTTGCGCTGCTCGATTTCCTGTTTGCGCTCGCGCCGAAAGTAACGCGGTATGCGCAACTCAGTGTCCATGGGCGTTAGTCGCAGTCGCTCCACGACGCCACCATTGTAGCTGAACTCCATCATGTCAATGTTGACCAGGTCGTGCTTGAGTTCAATGACTCGGCCCAGGCAGGCGTCGAGCAGTTTGCGTACCAGCAGCCGCTTTTGTGGCTGTATGAGCTTATCCTCCAGCTTGTTGGCAATCAGTATGTAGCGCACATAGAACTCGTACACATTGGTCTGCAGCAGTTGCTTGGGATCGCTGCTGGTGCCGGCGATGGCCGTCGAGGCAGCAAACGTGGCAATGGCATTCTCGAAATCCTGACTCTGGTGCTCATCGGCGGCGGCCAATAGATCCACCTCGTGATGGGTGAGGTGCCACAGCTCGTTGTAATAGTGATTGGACATGGTGTCGAGTGGGAAGTCGTTGGGGCAATGAGTAGCAGCTGTACAAGTTTGTGGCTGTTCAGGGCGTCTGCGGGTTGTTTAATGAAGTCGCTAAGATGTTACCATGTCTCCATGTTTATTGTTTACAAATAAAAAATTAAGCAAACGTATATGAAGATGTGGGGACGAATTAAGGGCTCGTTGAAATTGAAATGTGTTAATCCTTCATTGCCTGACATTGCATATGTGCAACGTTAACTTCTCGTAGATCTGGAAACTATTCAAGTCAGCATTTTACAGTCGTTCATTCTTCAGTTCTGTCTTTTATGTTAACCCTTTCGCTACAGATTTTTACTGAGGAAAGTTAAAGTTTTAAATTTTACGTTTAAGGCTTCTATGTGCTTATAGTAGCAACATTCCATAAGAAATTTTTTAATTTTTATACCCGGACCCTGTATTTTAGAGTGTTTTTCTATGAGAGCAACCACATCGGTGCGGCTTTAATAATTACTTAAGGTATCATGGCACGTTAGAAAGGGGAGTTTTTAATGACTAACCAAATTATTTATTTTTCAGCTCCTTTATTATCAATCTTTTTGAAATTTTTTTACAATATATTGAAGGTTTAAGGAACACAAAAAAACGGACGGAGATTAAGTGTCCGTAATGGAGGATGTTTTTTTTTTTCTACGCGACTTCAGCTCCACCTATATAAGAGACAATATGCTAAAAAAAACAAAAAAGAAAAATTTGTTTGTGTTCCTTAAACCTTCAATATATTGTAAAAAAAATAACGAAAATATGAATATTTCTTCAGTTAATTCAGACAAAATTAAAAAAAAAGTATCTAAATTAAAAGAAAACGTCAAATTAAAAAGTTATCTAAAGTTTTATGCTTCTTCTTCTTTTACTATGTCAAGATATACCATTAAAAAAACGTGTATACTTCTCTTCTTTAAACTTAAATATTCAGTTTATTAATTTCGTATTTTTCCTAAAACTTCAAACTATTCTAAAGACCAACAAAAAAATGTATTCTTGCAACCATAGAGGATGCAGACGTCCACAAAGTAGCATGTTGCCATATGGCAACAAAATAGCGAAAGGGTTAAAACCTTTGATTTCTAACGGATTGTTGCAAATAATATTGAAAGTATGTGCAGAAGAATCGAAGAAACAACACGTGTTTCGATTTGTTAAAATAATTTTGTTTATTAATGGCAATGGTGACTCGCTCAGCTGGTTAGTGCGTTGGAGTAACGCTCGAGGTTCAACTCCCTGTGATAGCCAACACTAAAATATAGACAAGCCCGATTTTACTTTTGTCGGCTACGTTCTTTACTTCTTTCATAAATGCAGGAATTCAGAAAATTTTAATTTTTGCCATCACAATTTAACGAATAACAAGAATATTATGTCTAAAAGTTGTTTTCTCTGCGGAAATTAAATCATGCAACAAAGGGTTAACAAATGTGTTAAACTGCAGTTTTCAATTCTTTTGAGAAAAAGTGAGTCATGTCCTTTCGAGTCATTGATACTGTTAGGCAAAGCAAACTTTAGAATTTACTTTGTTGTTAGATTTCCCTGCAGCTGCTGAAAAAGTTTTGAAACAGTATTTGAGAAAAAATGTTCATGCAGAATACAGAAATGTTTATTTCTCCTCTTCTATTGCAAAATATTTAAACATTTTAATTGAGTTTTATATATTAAACAATTTCAAGTAAATTGAAACTGTGAAAATAGTTAAACTTCTCTCAAAGCTGAGATTTAAAAAATATACAAAATAAGAATTGAAACAAAATTTGTTTGGCCTAAAACTTACAGAATAAACTTCCAGCAGGAATAAAAGATTAATTGAAAGGCAAATAGGAGGTAGAAAGGGCTTGGACTAGAGAAAAATAGAAAATTTAGTGTCTAGAACTGTTTGCAAGAATTGCAGATCACTTGAAACCAAATATAACCTTTAAAAAAAACCTAAGAAAATGTCGGCAATCATTGCAAATTTATTATCTAAATTTTTCGGTAAGAATTACAGACCGGTTAAAAGGATAATATGAGGTAAAAAGGTCGCTGTGACCAGAAAAAGAAAATAAATTTAGTGTTCAGGTTTGTTTACAAGAATTGAAGTTCACTTGAAAGGAAGATAGGAGGTAAAAAATGCGCTGTGATCCAAGAAAAGAAGAAACAATTAGTGTCAGGAATTGTTTGCCAGAAAGGGCAAATAAATTTAGTGACTACATCTGTCGGTAAGAATTGCAGTTGAAAGGATAATAGGAGGTAAAAAGGTCACTGTGACCAGAAAAAGAAGATGAGTTTAGTGCCCAGATTTGTTTACAAGAATTGAAGTTCACTTGAAAGGAAGATCAAAAGGGCGCTGTGATCAAAGAAAATCGGAAATAGTTAATGTTAGGAATTGTCGGCAACATTCCAGATCATTTGACCAGAAAAAGTAGAAACAATGTGTCCAGAATTGCCGTCAAGAATTGCAGATCACTTGAGGGCGAATAGGAGGTAAAAATGTCGCGGTGACCAGAAAAGGCAGGCAAATTTAGTGTCCAGATTTGTCCAAAAGAATAGAAGGTCACTGGAAAGGCAAGTAAGAAGTTACAAGGGCGCTGTGATAAAAGAAAATCAGAAATAGTTAGTGTCAGAAAATATCGGCAATCATTGCAAATTTATTATCCAGACTTGTCGGTAAGAATTGTAGATCAGTTGAAAGGAAAATTGGAGGTGAATAGGTCGCTGTGATCAGAAAAAGAAGATACATTTAGTGATTAGATTTGTTTACAAGAATTGAAGATCACTTGAAAAGCAGATAGGAGGTCAAAAAGGCGCTGTGATCAGAGAAAATCGGAAATAGTTAATGTCAGGAAATGTCGGCAATCATTGCAGATCACTTGACGGCAAAAAAAGAGGATAAAAAGGGCACTGTGACCAGAAAAAGTAGGAAAAATGTGTCCAGAATTGCATATCACTTGAGGGCGAATAGGAGGTAAAAAGGTCGATGTGACCAAAAAAGGCACAAATTTAGTGTCCAGAATTGTCGGCAAGCATCGCAAACAAATGGAAAAAAATTATATATTTTTTTATTGTAAAAAATTAATTATAAAAAATGTCAAAGTGCTTTTAAGAGAGCAAGAATTTTTTTTGAATTGAATTCAATCCCACTCCCTATGAAGCTTTCGGTGTACCACAACTCACCTTCACCACAATTCATTCTCAGCTAGCAATGCACTCTCGGCAACCCAACTACCGCACATTGACGTAATGTCTAATTGAATTCTTATCATTCACTCACCCACCAAATGACACTCATCAAATATTTCATTTCATTTCGGTATTTTCGCATTTTATTTGAATTTCATTTCATTTTCATTATTATTGAATATTTAATTCATATGCTAATCAATTAATTAATTAAACATTTAATTAATCAATTGTTGTATAGAATATATACGTTTATGTATTTATGCATGTATTATTATTGATTTATTTATATGTATTATGCAATATTTTCACAAGTGATTGTTGTGGTGTTCACTTTTGCTCACATTTCAATTATTTGTTGTTGAAGTAATTTGTAATTTGAATGCAACTATGAGTTCAAAAATTTCCAATTTCTCTTCTTCGGTTCATCTTAAACGTTCATCAATGTAGCCAAAAAGGGTGTGGCGTAATTTTTTTATGATTTCGAATGTTAGAATTAATTTTAGGCAAATTTTTCAAGTGTGTGCATGCGTGTTTGTGTCGGTGTAAGTTTATCTGTCTCGGTAGGTGCATAGAAGGGGCTGGTACGCATAGTAAGGGACATACTAGAGCTTAGTAATAGCTAATTGTGGCAATTTGTGTTGTTTTTTTTTAAAGCCGTCAGAAGCATATTTCAATGCAGAATTTGTTTACAATGGTTTTCGTTTAATGTTCAACAAAACTTTATTTTTTCTTCATAATTTTTATTTTTGAATTTATGTGATAATCAAACTAAGCTTAAGTCAAACATTTGCTAAAGAGAAAGTACTTTCGCTGCTTGCTACTAACTTTACTTGGCATTTTTTCGCTTCCTACCGCCAATGGGCCACACAGCGCGTGGTAGATTGCATTGCAGTGATTTAATAACAAAACTAGCGCAGCATTACAGATAAAATACATAGATGGACATGATGAAAGGGACATTGTAGGCGAGTGCATGATATGAGGTTTGTCATTCCGTTTTCGTTGCGTGTTGTTTTACTTTATGCTGAATAAAATTACAATATTATAGAAAACAAATCAATGTTGCAGTGTTCTCCTGTTTTGTTTTCTCACATTAAATTAGCGCTTTAATTACAATGGGACGTAGGCTACAAGGCTGCCTGTTTGACAAGCAGCCAAGTGGAAAGTAAGTGGGCACAAATCATTCTAACCGATAATAGAGAATAAAAGAAAGATTGCTCTGGCATATAAATTATGTTGTCGTTTTTTTTTTGTTGAAATTTTTTGCTTAAATTATAGTACAAACACTTGGTAGCATAAAAAACATATATAAAATTATTGGATGGTGTGGTTCATGTGTGTATGTATGTGTGTGTGCAGCTGAAATTTGTGTGCTATAACCTTTGTGTGCATGTGTATGTGTGCTGGTTTTTGCTTTTGTTGAACAAAATATATTTAAGTAAAGTACATTCAAGACAAAAGTTACAATATAATAGTACATATATATGTATATAAAAAGATTGTTATAAACAAACCAACTTTCTTACTTCTCGCATATGTATATATAAATAACGTACATGGTAAGTAAACTTAACATACAATTGTCGTAGTAGTGGTAGATGGTAGTAGTAGTAATAATATTTTAATCATAATGATAATAGTAGTCGTACATCGTAGTGGTAGTAGTTGTAGTCTAAAAAGTAGCATACGTTCATATATAAATAATTACTAATTAATTTTGTAATAGTTTTTATTGTGTTTTTCACTTTTGCTTCCTTTCTTTAAACATTTTCACTTTCCACTTGTCAGCTGCTGCGCCGCTACGACATTGCAACGTCTATAGGCGGTGCAGTGTCGTTTGCATGCGCTTTCTTTTAACTTAACACATAAATTATTGTATTGTGAAGTGAACGGCGTGGCGGCTGCGCGCACACACAAATGAACAAATCAAAAATTCTACCATGAATTTCTCGAAATGCGGCAATTCGCAAATTCGCATTTGTTCCGGTCACCATTACACTTCTCCTCGTCTCGTTTTGCGTCCTTGCCTTACATTAAACATTACTTGGTAATTTAAGTTGCTCACTTCGATTGGATTGGATTGATTAAATGTTTGTTGAATGTCACATGGAAGGCTGGAGGTTATCTTCTCACGCTGTAGCATTTTTCAGATGTAGCAGCTTCACTTTCAGTTCAGCGAATGTGGGCCTCTTGGCGGGATTCAAGTCCCAGGCTTGACGCATCATTTCGTAAATTTCTGGGGGACAACCTTCGGGCGCTTCCATTTTGTAGCCAACCTCAACGTGTTTCACAACATCGGCCAGGGGCTGTCAGAGAGAGAGAGAGAGAGAGAGAGAGAGAAAGTTTAAAGCATTGTTATAGTATTTTGTTTTGTGTTGTGAAGAGAAACAGTTCTCACACGCACTTCAAAAGTGGCACAACTCAAAATTTTTATTTTCGGGTTTATGTGTTAATACTGTGCACAATGCATCTATCTACCAATAAGCAAAAGCTCAGTATATTTTGTTGTTGTTAACTGTTGCCAAAATACAGTTAAGTCTTTCTTCATGTCGAGAAGTTTGATGCTATTTGATCGCTGCAGCTCAATGCAAAACAGTCCTAATTCAAATTGTGACACTTTTAACGAAATAAATTTTTGTTGAAGTTAGTTTTAAGTAAGGTTGTGACAATTTTAGTATATATTTTAAAATAAAAAAATTAATTTCGAATTTTCAAAATTTTTCTTTTAACTTTTTAACTGGTATTTATAATTATTAAATTCAGCAAAAGTGACATAACTTAAAATAATTCGGTAATTATTGAATTAAAAAATCATAAAAAAAGTCACAACTCAAAATTTTGGCTTTTCTAGTGTAAAATAAAAAAAAATCTTTGTAACTTATCCTAAAGCATAATCTGTAGGGATTTGCTACTAAACGGTCTATACGTTAAAAAAATGTTTATTCAGCTCGAAAACAGTTTTTTGCGTTTTCTGAAAAATTAAACATTTTGAGTTGTGTCACTTTTGTAGTGGGTGTGCGAGTTGTTAACTTACGATTCTTGGATAAGGAACTCGACCAAATGAATAAATTTCCCATAACAAAATGCCAAAACTCCACATGTCCGACTTGTTGGAAAAACGCTATAAAAAAAAAGAAAAAATTAGATTAAATGATTAAATTATTATTAATATGTAAATATTTGGAGAAAAACTTATAAACAAGAATGAAAGAATTTATACTAATTTGAGCAACAAAATAATTGTAATTGTAAGTTAAGTTATGTTGTGAAGTTGGTTGGTTTCCTTCCTTCCGCCTTGATGCCACTATTCCCGGTAGATATTAAATGTTATACTAGCATGTTGGCTTCTGGACTATGTGGCCTCTATATTCAGTCCAAGAGGTTAATGCAGTCGAGTAGCGAAATTACGGTGCACTTTGCTATCTCTATCAAATTTTGATATGTTGACTTGCCAGCGCTTTTTATCTCCTTCTCGATACATTTATTGTTAAATACTATTTTTATTAAAGCAAACACTAAAAGCTCTGCACGTACGCCATTTTTGAGCGCCTCCGGTGCCGTCCACTTGATGGGCAACTTGCCAACGTCCAGATTGTAGCATTCCTCGCGTGCCAAACCAAAATCCGATACTTTAGCGACACAATCTTCCGAAATTAAAACATTCCTAGCTGCCAGATCGCGATGTACCACTTTTTTAGCTTCTAAATATTCCATGCCAGATGCAGTATCACTGTAAACAAAGCACAAACGTTTTTATTATAAAGACGAATAAAAAGAGTAAAAAAAACGCATTCTCTTACTATGCGAAATTGATTTGATCCTTTTTCGTAATGTGCTGCCGACCCCGCGACCGCAAATAATCAACCAGTGATCCTTTGCTCATGTACTCTGTAACCAAGTAAATATGTTTGCTGGTGAACACAAGGCCAATGAACTTGACCAGATTTTCGTGTTCCAATGTGCTGCACAAAATGAAAATAAAAAAAGAGGTTTTTCTTAGCTTAGGTTGTTCATAGATGAAAAAAAGCAATTACTATGCCTTACGTCATGACAGAAGCCTCAGCCAAGAACTTTTGCACGGCGCCCTCGTCTTTGAGCATCTTTACAGCGACCTTCTCATTGCGCAGTATGCCCAGCATTACGTCGCCAAATTCGCCTTTGCCAATGCTTTCGCGCAACTGCAAGTCGGCCTCCGGTATGACCCAGCCCTTGTCAATGAAATCCTTCGAGTTGATGCAAAACTCCTGTTTGCCCTTCTTCGGCAAACATTTGATTAGCTGTGTGCACAAGCCGTCCGCGTCCGCTTCGTAGTGCTGCAAGCAATGTAGTCAGTTAATTCCATATGCATGGCTATGCATTGAGCAACAAAAACTCACCGCTACCAGTTGTCCTAAATTCTCAAAGTACTCCTCGTCGTCAATGGTGAGCTTATTCTCCAAGTACTTGACCCTGTAGTGCTCCACTTTGCCCTGGAAGCATACGCAGAGCGTGTAGTCGCCGGGAAAATTGGTCGACTCGCGCACCAGAAACAGGCCATCCTCGCGCGGCTGCAACAAGTGCTCGGCCTCGTCGCGTGTTATGCTGCCATGGAACCAGCTGCATCAACAATGCCAGAGAACATGAAAGAAAAACACAAAAGCAGGTTAAACTCACTTCGGCTGAATTTCAATGGCAAGTGCGACCAAGTTTTTTGTTTGCCACAGTTCGAGGTTGGGGTTAGGAGGTGACCGGCGTTGCATGCAATACGGCGAGATACCTACGTAAAAAGCATGGGCGGATACTTTATGCGAAACCGCATAGCGGCCGCTTTATTAGCTAATTTCAAGCGTGCTTTTCGCCGTATTGGCATTGGCAGGTGGCATTGCCTACACCGTACGCGCTGGAAATGGTGTTGGAAATTGCCAAACAAACTCGAATGGTCGACAAAATAATATTTGGCATTGCGTTTGCCATTGTGCCTTCGTTTTGTGACGCAAGATAAGGTCGATAAGATAAGAAAACGCGTCAGTTACTGCTCGTATGCGCGGCAGCTGATGGAATAAAATTGAACAAGAAAGGCAGGAGGGGGATTTTATAATTAAATTAACACCGACATGATAATACGAACACAATAAATTCAATGAAACGAATAGAAATTATTATTAGATTATTTGAAATCGTGTGAATTCATGATCGACATGTGCGAAAAAATCAAAACATGAGGAAACTTTTCGTCAAGATTGCGAGCAATTTGTATGGTACGGAGGTGCAAAATTTTTACTATTAATTCATTTTATAATCAAAATCTATATAGAAGCTATGCTAAGCTTTTAGATATTTAATTTTTGTTAGTAAAAAATATTGTCGTTTCCACTTACGGCATCGCATTCAGCTTGACTTCGCATTTTCGCTGCGCTTGATGGTGATTGGATGCCATTGCATTGGTGGGCGAGTGCAGCGTGGCGGCACTGCTCGGCCAGGCGATTGCCGAGCCACCGTTCAAGTCGAAACTGTGCAGCGAGGTGGACATGCCGCTGCCCGAGGAGGCGCTCAGCGATGTGGCTGCCTGTTGCTGTTGGCTGCTGGACAGCGATGCGGGCGCCTGCGTTTGATGCAGCAACATGTTGCTGCCGTGCAATGCTGCGGCCGCTTTTGGTGGCAGTCCGCGTTCGTGCAGCGACAGCGCACCGTGTTGTGCTGCATTCAGAGAGGATGACATCAGATTGTTGTTGTTATTGTTATTATTGCTGGACGCGTTAGAGAGCAGTTGCAGCTGCTGCTGGGCCACAGTGGCCACGGCTACTGCCGCGCCCGAACCCACGCCCGACACCTGCGACGCAACGCCAACTGGCGCAAAGGTCGACAATATGTGTGTGTGCGTGTGTGGATGTTGCTGCTGCTGCTGTTGTTGCTGTTGTTGTTGTGCTGTTGTGCTTGTCAATTGCGGCTGTTGACTGGGCGACTTGGGCGAATGATTGGAAGCGACGGCGGCGGCTGATATTAAATTATGACTATTAAGTGCATGCGAGGACAAGTGAATTGCGTTGTGGTGCTGATTCTGCAAAACACAAAACCAATTTATTAATTTAAAAATTTGTTCATAATTAGGCGGCTCGTTGCATTTGTTACCACATTGTTATGATGGTGCGGTGGAATATTTGGCGGCACAATGTGCGGTTGCGACTGGCTCAGCTGTTGCTGATGTAACAGTCCGCTCACGCCGGCGCCGGCGCCGCTGCCAACTGCACCAACAAGCACTGCGTTGGTGGCCGCACTACCGCTGCCGCCAACGGCGCCAATGTTTGGCTGTGGCGCGGGCCGCTTATTGTGGCGCACCGGCGCTGTCGGCGGCATCTGATGCCCGGTGGACTGCAAGAACCATGGGTCGCCGGCCGAGTTCGCCGCCACGGTGACCGACGGTTGCGAGAAGCCGCGATGGTGACCGACTACCGTTGTTTGACCGCTCTGTGTCGCTGTGGCGTGACTGTTCATCACTCTATCGCTGCTGTTGGCCAGGAGCTTGGGCGTGCTGCTTGCTGCTGCTGTCGAAGGCGGTGTGGCAACACTGGACGTGTTGCTTCGGCCGCCGCGCTGAGCACTGGAAGTAAGCGCCGCTGTTGCAGCGGCCGCTGTCGGTCGCTGAGGTTCCTTGGCTGTTGAGGTAACTTTGGTTAGGCTGGATGTTGGTGTTGTGGTTGTTGTTGTTACTTCTGCTGTAACGGCTGTGCTACGGCGGGATTTGGTTGCTGTGGTTGTTGTTGCAGCGGTTGCTGCACTATTGGTGTTGCTGTTTTTGTTGTTGTTGTTGTTACTAATGAAAAATTGTTGCTCTTGGTCCTTTCTAAGTGGCAGTCGTGGCTTTTCTGCGTTTGCCGCGTCTGGTTGTTGATTTTCCTTTGCTGTTAAAGCTTCCTCGTCTGTAAAGATAATCGAAAAAAGAAATAAACAGCGTTAGTGCATTGACACAAAACAGAGGTCAAGTTGAAATGGTCACCCAATGCGGAGCGGGTTCAAGGCTAATGTTGCCATCAAACGACGCTATCTGAACGCATAAATCTTGCTGCAGTTCATTGTCAAGAGTCAACCACCGGAGAGCCCAGCACCGCGTCAGCTGAATGCTTTCGTTGTTTCGGCGCGCTATCAGCGAATGCGTTGCGGTGCTTTCATGCCCGAAAATGTTTTCACTTGTCTGTCGTTTGCAAGCGTTTGTATGGAATTTTGTTCAATTCAATTGCCTCCATATGAGACAATAACAGCAATAACAACAACAGCAACAGCAACAAAGACACGATTAGCTACAACAACAAGGACAGTAGCAGCAACTGAGCGACCACATTGACAACCGCAAATAGTGACAACGAATACAAGAACAACAACGATACGATAATAAAAAAATTCAAGTTCAAATGCTGCTATTTTGCTCGAATCGTTTTTGTTCTGTCCCCCTGCCCAACGCCGCGCGGAATTAATTCAAATTAAAGCGCTAGTTGAAATTTTATTCACGCGTCTGATTAGCTGTGCGAGCGCTTTAATGGACTTGAACCACAGTGGCGCGAAAAGGATCGCTTAAGTTTGAAAAAAAAATGGAAAATAAAGTTTTCCTGGAGGAGAATCAAAGAAACACGATGTGTTAGGAAAGGTTGAGTACGGAAGGGTGTGTGCGGTCTCCACTCTGAGGCCGAAATGGCCCATTGTGAAACCCTTCTTATATTCTTCGGGAGCTAAATAAAAGTCTCAAAACGGGGCAAACCAGTTTGGACAGGAGAACAGATCCGAGATTTATCGCTCCGTCAGGAATTTTGACCCCAGGGTAGTACGCACTCGGCGTTCCTGCAGAGCCGGGCCGTGCCACAGCAAATGTTCTACTGTTTCTACCTCTTTCAGCTCCTGCAAACATGCCTGAAGGAGAGGCGCTATTTGATTATCATAGAACCATTAGCACAGTGTCCGATGACAACTTCAACGAGTTGCCGAATGAAGATTCGACTCAGGGTACTCAGGGACTCAGTGTTGCCAGATCAGGAGATTTCCTCTAGATTTAGGAGATTCTTGGCGTTTTAGGAGAATTTTTAGGAGGAAGAATTGTTTAGGAGAACGTTTAGGAGATTTATATTTTATGTTAGGGCATTTTCGGATCCTTAGTGGATTTTTGGGAGATTTTCGAATAACGAAGCATGATGTTACTATTTTAATAGTCAAAGCACCCTAATGTTTTAAAAATTTTTAAGCTTACAAAATGTAAGCTCGTTCTATCTCGTTCTCAGTTATTGCTGTCACATGAAATCCAGCCAAAAATGCCAATTTTCGTTTAATTCATTTGTTTTTGTTTGTTAAGTTTTTGAAAAAAAATTATATGTATATATTTTTATTGTTTTATGAGAAGAATTCCTGTAAAAATTTAGGAGATTTTTTAACTTTTGGGAGGAAATTTCAGTATTTTTTAAGATTTAGAAGAATGTAATTTTAGGTATCTGGCAACACTGCATGAACTCAGATACAGTACAATTCCTCAAGGAAAAGGAAGGCCGTAGTGCTCGGCAGTTGTTGCAATCGGTCCTGCAACGCCATGAGGACTCAATGTCTATTTTGGTTAACCTGCTTAACTGCTTTGAGGTTATATGCGTCATGAGTGACGCTTGGACTGACTGCTTGAATTCTATTGTCGACTGTAAAAGTCATTGAGTTGTTAGTTAATTTGAAGTCTTCACTTTTCCAAAACTATGTATAACAATTTTCATTGTGTTTTGTATTGAATTCTTTGTCGTAGACATGAATATATATTTAGTTTTGCCCTCATCCGCTTATGAGGAACGATAATTTTGAACAGTAAGTATGAACCATTCGATCACACTGAAACGTCTAATGAGTTTTGACTTGATTCAAAAACAAATTTGAAGAATTTGGCAGACCGTCGCCGTGTAGTCAACTACGTGATTACAATGAAAGCGGCAGCAACCTCATCACAATCTAATCACAAATTAGAGGCTGTCTATATGCATTTTATTGTTCTACAATCAATTTAACAAAAATTGCAATGTGTAATAATTTACTGAAATACTAACAAATTTAGAATCTTTATTCAAAGCACCCAGAAGTAAGAAGAAGTGTTTTGAAGCAGTGGTGCCAATTGCTTTCGTTTTGTCGCCTACGAAATAGAGAATAATTCTATGTTTGGCGACAGCGACAACTGCAGTCGGCGGTGTAGCGGTGGAGTGGTCAGAACCTTCTGATTCTTTATTTTGACAGATGCAGACATGTGGCTGTGTTCGGGCTTTCGCAGTCTTTTACTTCTACTTGAAAAAGCTTGACTAAAGTTTATAAAGAGATCTTAAAATTTGGACATTCTAAACTTATCAGCATATTCAGTCGTTAAAGCTACGCATAAAAGAAGAAAAACCAAAGCAAAGACAAATAGAAAATGGTTTAGGCGAAGATAAAAGTATTTGGATATTTTATGAGCAACAAAAAGACAAAAAAAAGAATCGCAAAGGTCCCGAGCTGAGCTGAAGGAATCAATATATGAATATGAAAGAGTGTAGAATCTCTAATAGCAATAATGCAATAAAAACTTGACAACAATTGAACTTTAATTCTACAACATTGGCAGTCACTTTGCTGGAGTTTGGTGTGATCACTTAACCGAATATGGAACTATTATCACCAACTACAAAAGTTGCATTATGTTGGCGCTGGCAACAGAGGCACTGACCACCAGTGAGTCACAATTTAAAAGTAAAAATATTAATGTATATTTTACACATTAAATATATAAGTCAACTTTTTAAACAATGAACGTTCGGCTGATACTGACAGATCACAGTTCGTAAGCTGACTCAAGCGTTGTTTTATGCAGAATTACGATACTGCCATATCTTGCGGCCTGTCAATTGGTATTTTAAGCAACTACGACCCAAATACGATAAACAGTAATGCACAAAATAATTCCGCCAACGAGTAGGCCACACAAAAAAATTTATAATAATGGTTCCGGTAAATTAATTTTCAGCCGGCAGACTCACTGCTCCCGTCCATGGTGACAAGTCGAGCGTGTTGCACGTTCACAGAGTCCACTCAAGGTCAGGCACTGAAATTGTTTGTGTTGAAGCGCAAAGCAAACGGCTACCGTTTTCACGTAACTCTCTGTAGAGCGCGGCGAGATGCGACAGAGAAGAGAACGGACGACAGATTGTCAAGTTGCGCTGACTGGGACAGATTCAAGAGACAGACAGACAGCGCACTAGTCATACATACAACAACCAAACGCAGGGACTACACACACTCAAAGTGGATGAGAATGCAATAAAAACGAAAACAGCTGAATTGCTGTTTGTTTTCATTTCATTTTTATTTTTATTTATTTTTGTATTCTATTATTCAAGCATTTTCTTCTTATTTTCTATATAAAAATATTTAACGCTTGTTATTTGTTTTGTTCTTGGTTATTTGTTTTTGCCTTTTAGTGTGCGGTTTTATTGTTGGTCTTTTTCTTATTTGCTTGTTTGCTTGTTGACTTGAGCAGAGTGACAATTTGGACGCTGTTGAGTAACTGGCGCGGCGTATCCAATTGTCAAATCTCCATAAACCTATTTGGTTTCACTTTTCTGTCGAGTTGCAGAAAAGAAAACCGAAAACTGTAATTAAAGTGGCAAGCGAGAAGCCTGTTTCTCAACACATAAACTTTGAAATTGATTGCCATAAAATGTCGCTAAGAAAGTTGAATGAGCCCCAAACTTTGAACATGGAACGTTCTTCGTCATAATTTCAAACAAATCTTCCGATGTAAAAGTCACACAGAAAAGACCACAAAATTTCCTTTCAAACTTAAACACTTCCGCTGCGGCTGTTGCTGTTAGGTTGTCGGTCTCCAGCTGTCAGTGTTACCTCGGAGCTGTTCCCATTCTCGTTGCACGGTTTCTTCTTCCTCAAATTAACTAATTAACAGCAAATGAATTAGTTGCAAAGCGCAATTAGAAGCCACAAGCTGAAAAAGCCAAGCTGAGTGCGGCCGTTGCCAGATTAATTTATGTTAATTCCACATAGCCGAAATGCTTCAATTCCGGTCGCCGGCATACGTTCTCGGGCTCTGACTGTGTGCGCTCCTTTGTGATTCCAATCGTTTAACTTTGCTGCTTACTCGCTTACTCGGCTTGGCTGGGCGCCGGCCTGTGAATTTCCGTTCCGCTGACTTTACTTTGTATGGGAATATTCGGATTGAAATTAAGTCGCGTACACGGGCAGACTCATTAAAAGGTAAACTACACTGTGTGTACGTGTAGTTTTTTGTAAAATAAATGTAAAAACAAAAACACTAATGAAAAGTTGAAGCAAAACAATAACTCAACAACGCCCATGCGACTTGGCATCGACTTGAAGCTGGGTCTCAGCTTCATGTTGTTGTCGTTTGCCAGTTTACGCGCAGTTTCAACTTTAAGCACCCGACAGACAGCAATATTAACCAAGTTTACTCACAATTGTTTGTTTTCATTCTGATTTGTGATGATTCAGCGACACAAGCGCGCAATCTCCATATGTGACAGCAACTTGGCTTCGGTGAAAAATCATCTCACATGTACTATACGTTTTTTATATACATAAAATATAGATATGTATAAGAACATACATATAAGAACGTACTGGATACCGTATGCCCACATAACTCTGTCAAAGTAGAGAAATACAAAGAGATGCGCTGAGACATATAAAGTCAACTTCTTCTGTAGATACTTCAGAATTGGGATCTCAGATTTCATTTATCTCAACGAAACGGCAAAGAGGAGCTGAAGTCCCAACTCTGGAGAACACAGTATGTTACTAGTATGAACTCTTTTCTAGAAGTCCACTCAAATATTGTATAGCTCAGTTTTCAGTTATAACGAGGGAAAGATCTCACTCTGAAAAGCCGACATAATGCATGACCGGACTTTAAACAATCGGAACTAGTTGCAATCAAAAACAGATACTTTAAGACTTAGTTTCAGGGCCTCGTTTCGTCGGCCTCGATAGCTCAGCGGGTAGCGCGCTGGCTTCTCATACCGAGCGCCCCGGGTTCGATTCCTGGCTTGGGCTGGAAAAAACACTCATCTACTTCTGTCGCTATCCACATGAAGGGAATGAGAATTACAAGAATCGCACAAGTGCACTCTTGGCAGGCAATGGCAAAACCTCCAAGTGTGAAAGAAAAACTGCCCATCGCCGTTCGGATTCGGCGTTAAACTGTAGGTCCGCTCCCCTCCCTTTCCCCATCCGTTTGAAATGTGTGGTGTATCACATGTTGAAAAAAACAGTGTTGCATACGCATTTCAAACGGGTGGAATCTGTGGTATCACAACGGGCCCATTAAGAGGCCTAAGTGTATCTCATACAGAGGCAGCCACCTCAACCTAACCTAGTTTCAGGGTATCACAAAGTAAAAGTGTTTTTCCTTTATTCGAGGTTAAGAGACAAATTACACGGTTTCAGTAAATTAACTCATTGCTAGAGGCCTTATTACTTATTTCTATTCACATGTAGACACTTTGAAAAGATTATAAGAACTCCAGAACTTTGATCTAAACTCTTAGACGCACTTTGGGAAGTCAAAACTGATATAAGATGTGCACTTTCATGTTTAAGAAGACAACTCTTAAAAATTAAATATCAGCTCCAGAACATTAGGTTCAAAGCAATAGGAATGAAAATCGAATCGAATCAATCGCGCCAAGACCCAAACTTAAGATACCACAACCGAAATTGCCTCTTTTTGGAAATGTATCTGATGATGTGAGGCCAAAGCACCGTCAATAAATATTAAAAGATAAGGCAAGATAAAGATTTAGAAGTTCACAACACAAAGCACCAACTTTTAGAAAATGAATCTGTCCTGAAGACTGCGTTACTCATGTAATGGATAGACAGATGGATAGATAGATAGATAGATAGATGGATAGATGGAGAGATAGATAGATAGATGGATAGATAGATAGATAGATAGATAGATAGATAGATAGATAGATAGATAGATAGATAAATAGATAGATAGATAGATAGATAGATAGATAGATAGATAGATAGATAGATAGATAGATAGATAGATAGATAGATAGATAGATAGATAGATAGATAGATAGATAGATAGATAGATAGATAGATAGATAGATAGATAGATAGATAGATAGATAGAGCCATTGTATGAATATGCTTACTCAACCTGCAGTGCCCAGTGGTTTGTCTTAGCTGGTATTTTCTTAGTCTTAGGCATTCTTCACTCCATTTGGAGTTGTAACCTTTGATGAATTTTTCGACTGTCTGAGAAACGAGACATTAGACCAGTGATTAAGGTTCATGAGACACCGGACCACTGCTCCGTGTACCCGAATCGGGTTTGAGACGTTTGGCACTGATGCGTTGAGAAGCGACCTACTTGGCTCCTTGGCACCACAGAATCTACTCAGATTTCTTCGGAGATCGGGTAGATTTAAAGCACATTAACAGGGAACAACAAGTCGTACAATTAAGTAAACTTATGTCTGAGTTTGGACAAAGGACAAAAAAGAAAAAGTTCCTGGTCTTTTTATCGAGTCTAAGTGACTGTGCTAGGGTGTTACTTATATGATTTAGAGTCTAAAGTATTGGCAACGAACTTTCTGAGCACCAGAACTCTGCTATAGAACTGTATTAATCCCCAGAGATATTTGAACACTGACAATTTGGATCCTAAAAATTCAATTACACACTTAAGAGAATCAAAATTTAAAAGTTTTGGCTCTAAAGTTTTAATAGGCAACTTAGGAACAACAATGAATGCACTAAGACTCAGACTGCTTTTGGGCATCTTAACTGAAAAAGAATGAAAAAAACGTTCATTCGCATCATAAAAAATGTTTGAGATGTGATTCAAAGAGGCTTCATTGCTACTATCTACTTGTATCTATCTTTGGAGATTTCCCCATTAAGGTTTTTACTACGATTTATGTCTCCTATCTGCATGTTAAAAAGTATTGGGACAAATGTTGTGATTTAAATGATCCAGACTTGTGGCTCTCTAATGAAGCTATTAGGGTTACATAAAGATTTTCTGTAGGACGTAGAAGCAACATAACTCGTTTTAAGGCGGCGTATCTGAATTTTAATTGAAGACGTCCTATCATCTCTTGGTGAGATCAACTGGAGAAGGCGCGCCCAAAGAAGATACGCCTGGAGAGAATTTTTCTGGCAGGCCGTAACCCGGTAACGGATTGTTATGGCCAGTTAAGTAAGTAGTAAAAAGTATCTCAAATTCAAGGTTCATCTACAAACTTCCTTTATCACTTAAGTACATATAAGTCTAATTGTTTTGAGTCCCATCATGAATCACAACAATAAATAACTAAAACATACATTTGCCTGGCTAACTCGCAATTCGATGACACAAGTCTGTCCCAGCTACTCGACTCACTCACGATTGACTCATGTCGGGGCGCATGCGCTGCGCTCGAGCCCATCACGGCACACTCCTCCTCCGCACACATTGCTGCCTTCACAATTTTACGACAACCAACGGCAGCGGCTGCTACTGTGCTGATTTATAAACATTTTTCCAAAGATGGCGAAAATTAATTTGCATGCAGCAACAAACAGCGTCGGTGTGTTGTTTGCGGTCGCTGTTGAGCGCTCATTTAGAATTTGAATGCGAAAACTGTGCTCGAGCGCAACGCCGATCGTCGTGACTGTGACAAGTAGCAAGTGAGTAGATAAAACTGTCACTATAAAATAAATAACCAAAGTGTAAATTTGATGCATTGCATAAGCGAAAATGAAACGCAGCAGTAGTCGATGGCGAATGCAAAAATCGAGTGAGGCATCCCAAATCAGTGTCGTTGATTGCTAGAGGCGCACAACGGTTTCAGTATTCCAGTCGGGCAGTCACTCAGTCAGCCAGCGAGTGCCTGAGCTTCCGCGTAACTTGCACGCGGCGCAGCAGCCCAAGTTGATGTGTAAACAAAGCGCGTAATTGTTGAGTAAGCAGGTTAGGTCATACATTTCGACTTGAAGTTTTTGCTTTTAAAAATTGTTACTGTTTGGTTGATATGCGGTTCGTAGTTAGTGCTATTGCTGTTGTTGTTGTTGGTGGTGGGGTTGTAGCAATCAACGAGAAAATGAATTATTTTTGAACAAAGTTGCGCTTTGTTCAAGTTGCAAGTTGTAGAGTGGGGGAAAAATGAAGAAAACAAATGAGTCGGGCGCCAAGAGAAGAAAGAAGACGGAGACTAATGAGCGACCTAAGCTGATTAACTGTTTTCATTAAAAAACAAAATGAAAATGCAAAAAAATATAGGGAGCATAATAGGGCAGGAAGAGCAAAAGGGGAACACATTAATTCTGTGACAGAGCGATTTTTTCAATTTGTATTTTGTTATTCTTTTTTTGTATTTGTATTTTTGGACTCAGGGAAGTCATTATATGACAATTGTAACAATTGAACAACATTTAAAACATTTAAATTTGAAAAACTACATTGAAACTTTTGTGACAAATTTTGTGCCCCAAAATACAACGAATAAAAAGTTATTTGGACTGTGTGACAACCTCGCAACTTCTTGTATGACAAGTTTTGTGACGTTATTATATGAGAATTGTAACAATTGAACAACATTTAAATTTGTAAGACCACATTGAAACTTTTGTGCGAAATTTTGTGTCCCAAAATACAACGAATAAAAAGTTATTTGGACTGTGTGACAACCTCGCAACTTCTTTTATGGTAACTTTCGTGACAATACAAAAACAGACTGTGTGACAACTTTGAAACCGCTTGCATGACAATTTTGGCAACAATTCAAAATCAAACTGTGACAATTTTGCAACCGCTTGCATGACAATTCTTGTGATAATTCAAAAACAAACTGTGTGACAACCTTGCAACTTCTTGCATGAGAATTTTTGTGACAACTTTGCAAACGCTTGCATGACAATTTGTGTGACAATAAAAAAACAAACGGTGCGTCTTTTCAACCGCATGCAAGACAATTTGTGACAACACAAAAAAAAACCATGTGACAACTTTGAACCGCTTGCATGGAAATTATTCTGACAATACAAAAACAAACTATGAGACAACCTTGCAACTTCTTGCATGACAATTTTTGTGACAACTTTGCAACCGCTTGCATGATAATTTGTGTGACACTACAAAAACAAACGGTGTGACTTTTCAACCGCATGCACTATAATTTTTGTGACAATTCAAAAACGCACTGTGTGACAATTTTGCAACCGCTTGCATGACAATTTTGGCGACAATTAAAAAAATGTGTGACAACCTTGGAACTTTTTGCGACAACTTTGCAACCGCTTGCATTACAAAATTTCCGACAACTTTGCAACCGCTTGCATGATAATTTTTGTGACAATACAAAAACAAACGGTGTGACTTCAACCGCATGCACTATAATTTTTGTGACAATTCAAAAACGCAGTGTGACAATTTTTCAACCGCTTGCATGACAATTTGTGTGACAACACAAAAACAAACTATGTGGTCTTAGGCATTCTTCACTCCATTTGGAGTTGTAACCTTTGATGAATTTTTCGACTGTCTGAGAAACGAGACATTAGACCAGTGATTAAGGTTCATGAGACACCGGACCACTGCTCCGTGTACCCGAATCGGGTTTGAGACGTTTGGCACTGATGCGTTGAGAAGCGACCTACTTGGCTCCTTGGCACCACAGAATCTACTCAGATTTCTTCGGAGATCGGGTAGATTTAAAGCACATTAACAGGGAACAACAAGTCGTACAATTAAGTAAACTTATGTCTGAGTTTGGACAAAGGACAAAAAAGAAAAAGTTCCTGGTCTTTTTATCGAGTCTAAGTGACTGTGCTAGGGTGTTACTTATATGATTTAGAGTCTAAAGTATTGGCAACGAACTTTCTGAGCACCAGAACTCTGCTATAGAACTGTATTAATCCCCAGAGATATTTGAACACTGACAATTTGGATCCTAAAAATTCAATTACACACTTAAGAGAATCAAAATTTAAAAGTTTTGGCTCTAAAGTTTTAATAGGCAACTTAGGAACAACAATGAATGCACTAAGACTCAGACTGCTTTTGGGCATCTTAACTGAAAAAGAATGAAAAAAACGTTCATTCGCATCATAAAAAATGTTTGAGATGTGATTCAAAGAGGCTTCATTGCTACTATCTACTTGTATCTATCTTTGGAGATTTCCCCATTAAGGTTTTTACTACGATTTATGTCTCCTATCTGCATGTTAAAAAGTATTGGGACAAATGTTGTGATTTAAATGATCCAGACTTGTGGCTCTCTAATGAAGCTATTAGGGTTACATAAAGATTTTCTGTAGGACGTAGAAGCAACATAACTCGTTTTAAGGCGGCGTATCTGAATTTTAATTGAAGACGTCCTATCATCTCTTGGTGAGATCAACTGGAGAAGGCGCGCCCAAAGAAGATACGCCTGGAGAGAATTTTTCTGGCAGGCCGTAACCCGGTAACGGATTGTTATGGCCAGTTAAGTAAGTAGTAAAAAGTATCTCAAATTCAAGGTTCATCTACAAACTTCCTTTATCACTTAAGTACATATAAGTCTAATTGTTTTGAGTCCCATCATGAATCACAACAATAAATAACTAAAACATACATTTGCCTGGCTAACTCGCAATTCGATGACACAAGTCTGTCCCAGCTACTCGACTCACTCACGATTGACTCATGTCGGGGCGCATGCGCTGCGCTCGAGCCCATCACGGCACACTCCTCCTCCGCACACATTGCTGCCTTCACAATTTTACGACAACCAACGGCAGCGGCTGCTACTGTGCTGATTTATAAACATTTTTCCAAAGATGGCGAAAATTAATTTGCATGCAGCAACAAACAGCGTCGGTGTGTTGTTTGCGGTCGCTGTTGAGCGCTCATTTAGAATTTGAATGCGAAAACTGTGCTCGAGCGCAACGCCGATCGTCGTGACTGTGACAAGTAGCAAGTGAGTAGATAAAACTGTCACTATAAAATAAATAACCAAAGTGTAAATTTGATGCATTGCATAAGCGAAAATGAAACGCAGCAGTAGTCGATGGCGAATGCAAAAATCGAGTGAGGCATCCCAAATCAGTGTCGTTGATTGCTAGAGGCGCACAACGGTTTCAGTATTCCAGTCGGGCAGTCACTCAGTCAGCCAGCGAGTGCCTGAGCTTCCGCGTAACTTGCACGCGGCGCAGCAGCCCAAGTTGATGTGTAAACAAAGCGCGTAATTGTTGAGTAAGCAGGTTAGGTCATACATTTCGACTTGAAGTTTTTGCTTTTAAAAATTGTTACTGTTTGGTTGATATGCGGTTCGTAGTTAGTGCTATTGCTGTTGTTGTTGTTGGTGGTGGGGTTGTAGCAATCAACGAGAAAATGAATTATTTTTGAACAAAGTTGCGCTTTGTTCAAGTTGCAAGTTGTAGAGTGGGGGAAAAATGAAGAAAACAAATGAGTCGGGCGCCAAGAGAAGAAAGAAGACGGAGACTAATGAGCGACCTAAGCTGATTAACTGTTTTCATTAAAAAACAAAATGAAAATGCAAAAAAATATAGGGAGCATAATAGGGCAGGAAGAGCAAAAGGGGAACACATTAATTCTGTGACAGAGCGATTTTTTCAATTTGTATTTTGTTATTCTTTTTTTGTATTTGTATTTTTGGACTCAGGGAAGTCATTATATGACAATTGTAACAATTGAACAACATTTAAAACATTTAAATTTGAAAAACTACATTGAAACTTTTGTGACAAATTTTGTGCCCCAAAATACAACGAATAAAAAGTTATTTGGACTGTGTGACAACCTCGCAACTTCTTGTATGACAAGTTTTGTGACGTTATTATATGAGAATTGTAACAATTGAACAACATTTAAATTTGTAAGACCACATTGAAACTTTTGTGCGAAATTTTGTGTCCCAAAATACAACGAATAAAAAGTTATTTGGACTGTGTGACAACCTCGCAACTTCTTTTATGGTAACTTTCGTGACAATACAAAAACAGACTGTGTGACAACTTTGAAACCGCTTGCATGACAATTTTGGCAACAATTCAAAATCAAACTGTGACAATTTTGCAACCGCTTGCATGACAATTCTTGTGATAATTCAAAAACAAACTGTGTGACAACCTTGCAACTTCTTGCATGAGAATTTTTGTGACAACTTTGCAAACGCTTGCATGACAATTTGTGTGACAATAAAAAAACAAACGGTGCGTCTTTTCAACCGCATGCAAGACAATTTGTGACAACACAAAAAAAAACCATGTGACAACTTTGAACCGCTTGCATGGAAATTATTCTGACAATACAAAAACAAACTATGAGACAACCTTGCAACTTCTTGCATGACAATTTTTGTGACAACTTTGCAACCGCTTGCATGATAATTTGTGTGACACTACAAAAACAAACGGTGTGACTTTTCAACCGCATGCACTATAATTTTTGTGACAATTCAAAAACGCACTGTGTGACAATTTTGCAACCGCTTGCATGACAATTTTGGCGACAATTAAAAAAATGTGTGACAACCTTGGAACTTTTTGCGACAACTTTGCAACCGCTTGCATTACAAAATTTCCGACAACTTTGCAACCGCTTGCATGATAATTTTTGTGACAATACAAAAACAAACGGTGTGACTTCAACCGCATGCACTATAATTTTTGTGACAATTCAAAAACGCAGTGTGACAATTTTTCAACCGCTTGCATGACAATTTGTGTGACAACACAAAAACAAACTATGTGACAACTTTGAACCGCTTGCATGGAAATTATTGTGACAATACAAAAATAAACTATGAGACAACCTTGCAACTTCTTGCATGACAATTTTTGTGACAACTTTGCAACCGCTTGCATGATAATTTGTGTGACACTACAAAAACCAACGGTGTGACTTTTCAACCGCATGCACTATAATTTTTGTGACAATTCAAAAACGCACTGTGTGACAATTTTGCAACCGCTTGCATGACAATTTTGGCGACAATTAAAAAAATGTGTGACAACCTTGGAACTTTTTGCGACAACTTTGCAACCGCTTGCATTACAAAATTTTCGACAACTTTGCAACCGCTTGCATGATAATTTTTGTGACAATACAAAAACAAACGGTGTGACTTCAACCGCATGCACTATAATTTTTGTGACAATTCAAAAACGCAGTGTGACAATTTTTCAACCGCTTGCATGACAATTTTGGTGGCAATTCAAAAACAAAATGTGTGACAACCTTGCAACTTCTTTCATGACAATTTTTGCGACAACTTTGCAACAACTCAGCATTACAAAATTTTTGACAACTTTGCAACCTCTTGAATGACAATTTTTTGATAGTACAAAAACAAAAAATAAAAACTGGTAATTATTTTTCAAAATTTTTTAGTAATTGAGTTGATGGAAGAATCAAATGTGAAAATAATTTAAATTATTTTATAATAAAATATCTGATAAAAAATCAATCGAAATGTGACTAATGAATATTTACTCACGGTATGAAAGATTCTTGTACGGCAATTTTTGTGACAATAACAATTTCGACAAAAATAATTTACATATAATGACTAATCACCGTTTAGAACCATATTAACCCATTTTCTGTATGAATATTGTAAAAAATATGATTCAGTCTTTGCAAAGAGGGCAGAGGAGACTACCAAAAGACTGATAGCTATTGTTCCGAGGTATAAAAACTGGGTTTTGAGGGTTTGTTTTGTAACTTTGAAGCTTTAATAAAAAAAGAGCCTACATATCTTTGTGACAAACTTCAAACACCCACGTCACCAAGGCATAACAGCTTGATTGTTCTAAAATACACTTTCCTGACCTCATCCAAGTTGTATGTAGATGCTTTTTTTAATCTCATTTCTTCTCTTACCTCTATTCTATTCCAAATAATTCTATCTATCTTTTCCTTTTTGATTTATTTATGATTACGCATACGCATTAGCATACGGATTCAGCGTTGGAAAAATTCCTCGTCTTTTAAGGCGATCCAAGAATCAACCCAATATTTGGCTTCTTTCTTAGGAAGTGAAGTGCTGCCTGGCCATGCCATGAGTCATCGAACGGACCAAGCGGTGTCTCTAAAGTTTTCTTGATGACTTTTGCAACAAGTGGCCGAGCGTTGTCATGCAGAATAATTATAACTTTTAGCAAATTGTGTTTTGTTGGCACAAATGTTGACGTACATAAGTAAGGTTAGGTTAGTGTACAAAGAAGATGTGTTGATTACACTTCAGCAAAATGCCACATACTGATTTTTAGTGTAAAATTATGACGCTTTAACATGAATACAGTTACAATACGGTTTTAAAACGTTTTAGAATATTTTCGAAAACTCCTCATAACTTACTTATACACCCAAAACATCGGTCAAAACCCATTATTTCCTGTTTTTTACTGCAACTAACCTTTGTAAAAATATATAGGAAACAGCGAACTTATGTTTGCATATCAAAACTATTTTGCCTTACAACGATTGACGCAATAAAATGCAAATTTATTTGCAAAAATATAATTCAAATCATACAGTTCTTAACGCTCGATGCGCACTTGATTACAAATAAATGAAAATTCATTCATTCATTCATTCAACCAATGCTGAAATGCGAGGAAAAAAATGTGCTGCTTTTAAAGAAAATCTTCCGTAACATTCCGCATAAATTCATTGCAAATCAAAGTGTTAGACAAATATTTGTCTGTCTGTTGTTGCTGTAATAGTTGTACATTTATATACAAACAATTTAAGTAAAACGCTTGTTGCAATAAATACTTTGTGTTTACTCACTGTAAACTTTAAAATTCCAGATTCAGTATAAACAACAGCGAAAGAGAGAGAGTGAGGCAGCACATGTAAGTGCGCATAAATATTTATAACATAAACATGGCCAAAAGCAATAGCAACAACAACAAAAACAACGAAAACAACAGCACTTTCGTAAGTGCCCGGTGCCCACAAATGCGCGCATACCGAACATTGTTTTTGTGGCAATTTTGTAACTTCCACAGTGTAGTTGGGGCGCTGGCTGGCGCCGATTAATGAGGAGAAGGTGAGGTATGGGGCCGGGAGCACGTTGTAGCGCGTGTGGTAACACCATGCGCTGCCCGTAAACAACACAATTTAGCCATGGCTAATAACATGGGCCAACTAAGAGGCGCACAAAAGACCTGAAGTCGAGTGGCCAGCGCGGTTTTCGCTGCGTTTAAACATGCAAAATTGTTAGTTAAGTCGAGGCAGTTTACAATGTTTCATGTTGATTTTTTGCTGTATTTTGGCAAAAGTATAGGAAATTTCTTTAACATGAAACCGATTGGAATTAACTGACAACAGCAGCAGTGAGTGCGTGTCGAAGCTGTCACACCCAAAATGCGCGCGCGATCATTATCGTCACGTTAGCGATTGAGTGTGACTTTACTTTATTACACGTTCACGACAAGCGTTTTATTGGCAAAACAAAAACACAATAACCATAACAACAATGCTGTGCTTGAATGATACGAAAATGCCAGCGGGATGACAAGCCACGCATCAGTCACAACTGCGCCGAGTTATGCGGAGTGGGCGACAATTATCCAACTACATGCGCAGCACAGTAAATTCTTATTGTCTGTCACCGACAGAACAACCCGAATGACAACTCAGAGCACTTGGCACAATTCAACAAAAACGTGTAAATTCCGCATGAGTAAAGATGTTGTTGTGTAATTGTGCGCAAAATTTAAGCACAATGCGGCGTAAGAGGGTGTTCACAGTGCGACAAGTAAAGCTGGTGTGACAGTTTGTCACAAACGCGAATAAGAAAAAATAACATAAATGGAGATGGATAAGGTGGATTGGGTATGATTGATAAACGAGTTTTGGATTTATAAATTTTCTAAAGAAAGAAATAGAGGCAAACTTGAATAAACAAAAATGTATTGGAAGCACAAATTTAGTTTGGTCCGTTTTTTTTTGTGGCCGAAAATGCATTTATTTCAAAACAAAATGAATGGACAAATTAATCAAAATATTGTTCATAGCTGGTTACTATTTTTTCTTATGTCTCAGCCAATTTTCGAATCCCATTTAGAAGAAATGTCTCGTCTTTTGAGGTAATCCAAGTTAGGAGCCAATTTTCGATTTCTGCGAAAGAAGTGAAGAAGTTGACCTGCCAAATCGTGCTGCAGCTGTCGGAACAACCAGTAATCAGTAGGAGCAATGTTCGGAGAATACGACAGGTGCGGTAAAATACCTCACTTGAGCGTTTCCAAATTTTTTTAAGACTTTTGCGACGACTTTTTGTCATGCAAAAAAATTATTTTTTTCACGTCTTTGCTCGTATTGCAACCGTTTTCTCGTAAGCCACGGCTTAAACGAATCAATATTAGCCTATACCGATCGCCAGGTTGTAGCAGTTCATAGTAAACAACTCCCTTTTGGTCCCACCAGATGAACAGCATGGCCTTAGAACCATGAATATTCGGCTTTGGCGTTAATGTTGAGATCGATGGCAACGATTGGCCGGGCATATCGTAATATATTTTGTTGTCAGGGCTGTCGTAGAATATCCAACTTGTATCCCCAGTCACAAGCCAATGTAAAAACCCTTTCCTTTTTGCCTTTGAATCAGCTGATCGCAAGTGAAAAATCGCCTCGAAAAAGTTAGACATATTCAACACAATAAAAAACACTATTTTTTAATAAACTCAAATCGATATGTAATACATATTTTTGATAGATGTCTAACCTCTCTGGAACCACTGCAATCAGCTGCCACTATGCACCATCCACAAATAGGTTAGGTTAGGTTGAAGTGGCAGCCTTCTATGTGAAAGCTCACTTAAGCACAACTTATGGCTCATTGTGATACCTCTCTTACTGCGCTGGGAACCATGAAGATTCCGTTATAAACCTGGCTATGTCCCTGATATTCAGAGGAGATATTTCGGTTAGACTAATGAAGAAAGCAGGGCTGAGAAACTTGTGTTTTCTTCTGGCTAATGAGGGACAGATGAGGAACAACAGGTGAAGAACGGTTTCCTCCTTCTCCTCGGAGCCCCACTCTTGACAGAAGTCGTTGGATTGCAGTCTTAGTCCTTCCGCATGCTTACCCATAAGACTGTGACCTGTGAACATCGAGAACGTTGTGCTTATTGAGTAACGTCTGAGGTTCAACAGCTGGTTGGTCCGTTTCATCTTATAGGTTGACCAAGTTAGTCGGGAAATATGGTCGGTGTGTTCCTCAGACCACAATTCGTTTGCTTTTTTATGATACAGGGTAGGGCAAAAGTTGTCACTCAGTGCTCTTTGGCTCTAATTTGTTTATGAATGAATGTATGAATGAATGAACTTATGAATGAATGCATGAATGAAAGTATGAATGAATGCATGAATAAAAGTATGAATGAATCAATGTATGAATGAATTAATGTCAAAGCAGAATTTACTTTTGCCGTCATTTGCAAAAGTTATAGCGCCTGCCGATAGAATTATGACTTTTGCGCAACCCTGTAGAATTGCTTGAGCATCAGTTTGATCGGTGCAAATGGAAACCCCTTCACAACTAGCAACCGAACTAATTTGTATTCCCCAATAGTTTAGACAAAAAATATTTTATCTGCAAGCAAACAAATTAAAAAAAAATTAAATTTTTGTCTCAAAATAAATTTCATAAAATTGTTTTATTCGAAGTAATACATTTAGAAAGCTTGTCCCATATAATTGATTGTCAATTGTATGGCAATTTCTTAGAGATATTTTAGAAAATTTTGTATTTTTTCTCTGCGAAACCTAATCAATTTCCTAGTTGAAAGATATAGTCGGAGAAAATTCTACACTTTCTTGTCAACATCTAGAAAATTTTGAATGTTTTCTCTGCGAAATCTACTCAATTTCCTAGTTAAAAGATATAGTCGGAGAAAGTTCCACACTTTCTTGTCAACATCTAACAAATTTTTAATATTTTCTCTGCGAAACCTAATCAATTTCCTAGTTAAAAGATATAGTCGGAGAAAGTTCCACACTTTCTTGTCAAGTGTCCAAGAAACTAATCACTGCCTAACATCTGGTTTCAACAACTTCGCATGCGTTCTTCACAACCGATATCCATAGCAATCACAATCTGATCGGCCATGTGAACACGGCTCAAACGTTTCTAGGTAGAGAAAGTGTTGAAAACAAAAACCAGGAATGAGATAAAATAAAATAAAACAGAACAGAACAGAACATTGAAGCGTAAACAATTGCGCACCAGCACTTTACAAACGCTGTTGTGGCACAGCGAATGGGGAAGTTGCAAAGCGGTCGAGCGGAAAAATAAGGTAAAGAAATGAATGAATTTGCATCAATTGTTATTGCATTAAAAAGTAGCTGGCAAAAAGTAGCAAAGGGAGGAAAAAAAACGCGCAAAAAATGTTACAAACTTTGTTATGGCAAAAGCGCTACGTACAACAACAAAAACAATAACAATAGCAAAAACTAATGAATGCATGAGTAAAATATACAAAAAAAGAAAAATGGTTCCAACACCGTTGCACATCGTTGATTGTGCAGCTCAACCGGAAGAAGAGTGAAAACTTTTTGCAACACTGCACAGACGAGAACGTGAGAACCTTTGGGCATGCACACATTTGCACTCGTATGCACCTAAGTATGTAAGTGTGCATGTGTCGACTGCTTCCTTATTGTTGATGATTTTATTATTGCATTGTACTATTTTGTGTTGTTGCCAAACACTGCACCTAAGCACGCAAAGCCGAGGGAATGCAGCGCCGCCGCTGCTTTGCATAAAACGCTGAGGAAGACATTTGCATGTCGCATTGCTTTTGTTGGTGAGTGTTTTTGTTTTGGGTCCGTTGATGTGAAAAAGACACTTTAGAGGCTTTCCACAAACGAAAGGGTTGCTGGCCGGCGCACAGGTAACAATAAGCCACAAAGAAAGCAGCAAATAATGCAATCGCAGCATGAATGAAGGCAACGCTGAAAATGCTGAAAGCATGAATGAAGCGGCGGCTGCGCTTGGCTGGTTGAGTTGTTTTGGTTTTACGCAGGAAAACCGCAAAACACGACGCCTTAATATGGGCTTAGGTGACAAGTGAGTAGCTGCCGATGGCGAAGAAGACGCAACATTGGCGGCTGCAGTAACCCGAAAAGCGGAAATTGCCATCGTTTCTTGTGTGGGCAATTATGGCTTCCCGGTGGGCAGTAGTAATGTTTGTGTGTTTTATGTGTGTATGCAACTATTTTGCGAAACATGTGAAGAAATAGTGTAAAGGCATAAGTGGGATGGGCACAGGGCATATTGATTTATTTGACATGTTTATAATGGGCTGTGACAGGTGTCACACATTGAGAGAACTCAACTCGAACTATTGTCATGTCTTTTTAGGCTGACAGATATGAGAATACGGAGCAAGGAGAAAAGGAGGAATACATCGGTGGTAAGCATTGTCTTTAATCCTGAGTAGAAAGAATACACAATTAGGCTACTTTGGCTCGTTGTGATACGTGAGAATTTCAGTTCCAATCGAGTTCCGAATCCTCAAGACATCAAGCTACGACCCCAAAAGCATTATCAGTTTAAATCGAAGCATTCCCAGATGTCTTACGTGTTAATAAGAGGGCATGAAAATTTTAGGCGACACCTGGCATAACTCAAACTTGTTGAGGAAGAATCCTGCAGACTGTACTTAGCAGACGACGAAATTGCTACACGCATAGTTTGTCAATGCCAGTTTGACGAGTGAGAGAATGTGTATAGTGGGACACCTATTCACAAGAAAGAAGTTATGAACCATGAGACACAAAGGTCTACATGAACCATGAAACACAAATGTCTACTTGAACCATGAGACACAAAGGTCTACTTGAACCACGAGTCACAAAGGTCTACTTGAACCATCAGTCACACAGGTCTACTTGAGATAATGTGTGACGTAGTTTTCTGGAGGCCAGTCGCTATAGGACACTTACTCTGTCCGTGCTCCTCTTTGGCGCAGAAACATGGACACTGTCGCGTAACAACACAGAAGTCCTTGGGGTGTTCGAGAGGAAGGTACTTCGCAAAATCTTCGACCCTGTTCGTATTAGCGACGACTATCGTATACGAACCAACAAGGAGCTGGACATAACACAGCGAGTTAACATCCAGCAGCTACGCTGGCTTGGCCATATCTGCCATATGGACGATTAAGTTTCGGCGAAAAAGGTGTTCAATGCGGTAGTTGGAGTTCCATACGGCGAAGAGGGAGGCCGTGTCTCCGGTGAAAGGAAGAAGTTGAGGAGGCCCTATCTTCCCTTGGTGTGACCAACTGGAGTAGGCGCGTGCAAAGTAGAGGCGCCTGGATAGAGCTTTTGCGGCAGGCCATAACCCGGTAACGGGTTGTTATGGCCAGTTAAGTAAGTATTTAGCGACTAATTAGCGAGAAATTACGAGAATGAAAAAGATGGTTGGGCTCCGGCTAATGGTTAGGGCTTCACATAGATACAATGGTCCATAGTACTACCGCATTCGTCTGACCCTCTTTCCTCATTTCTGGACTAAGTGCAATGTTATTACATTTGTCGTAGTCGCAAAGAATAGAAGATCTTTCAAAGAGGTTTCTACCAAACCCATAAAGACACTACCCAAGATTTTCATCCTGTGTCTTGCAAAAGCTCGGCTGTGAAACAGGACGTGTTCTATTGTTTCTTTTTCCTCGGTATCCAAACAGTGCTTACATATATTTAACTCAGTAAAGAGTAGCATTAGGGGAATGGTTCATCTTCTGGAGTTGCTCTTTTTTTAGTCAGTTGGTTTGCCCTCTTATTTCCCAAAATACTGCAGTTTGCTGGAACCCATGAGAGACAGACTTTGTTTAGATGACCCAAAGACACTAGAGAAGTGACTCCGACTAATACCGGACAATGATTTAAGCAGTAAATATCCAGTAAGCTGATGAATACTGCCAGATAGGCAGAGGCTCTCTTCAATTCTTCGTTTAAAGAGGGGAAAGACTCAGTCTTATTTAGCCCACTGTCATATTCACATCGGTCAGCATCTTAAGCAATTCATGTTGACTTAAGAAATGTGAACACAAAGACTGAGACATCACCGTTATAAAAACCCAGACAATGGTAATTTCAATGTTCGTTGTAAAGCACTGAGGAGTACTAAACATGAGGCGAATATAGGAAAATCATCCCATTACATAAAACGTTTGCCATGTCGGCGCAAAACAACATCAACTGGAAAATCAATCACGCAAATCAATCAAATGGTGTCGACAGCTGATACAGTGGTTGTAATTAAATCGACAACAGCTACCACATACCCACAGCTGGGTAAATATGTACGTAAACAAATAAATGTGGCAGACACATGCACAAAACTTTACGCGTCGTCCATGTGGGAGTCGCGCGGCGGTGCAGTGTCATCAGCACCAAAGCCAATGAACTGTAAACCAGCAACCGGCACTGCAGCTACACCGGCTGGCGGCCATAGACACCACACAGCTGACTTGCGTTTTATTGCGTAAAATGCGTTGCAGCGGCCACGACGAACAACAGTCGTCCACTCGACACACCGGCGGCTACAGCGGCGCACTGACACCAATGTGTAATGCACAAGTTGGCTGGTGCGCTGTCAGCCGTTGGGCGACATATGCAGCAACAATTACCTGAAACTGTGGCATTACACATACATAAATGAGCGTTGTTGTTGTTGTCTTTGTTTTCATTTGAACATTGGTTTGCATGCAAACAAGTTTCAATGAAACAACAATAAGTCGCCAACAACTGCTGCAAGTAATTTTTTTGTATTGAAAATTGTAACAATTTTTTATTTATGGTTTTTGTTGTTGTTTTGCAAAGAATGTCGTTTGTTGTGTATTTGCTGTGATCTAAATTTGACGGGTTGAAACTTTAAACCGACGTCCGTCGATGTTGTAAGCGCCGGCCGGCATAGTTCAGTTGAAGCAAATGATTACTTGTGCTTTGTTGTGGCGAAGGCCAGTGTGAAAGAAAAACTTTACTTGGCATATAACTTTAAAGACTTCAAAGTGAGGTGTTGTTGGATTTTTGTAACAAAGAAAGGGTCTCTTTAAGAACAAATTTTATAAAACTTCGGGCAATGAAACTTTTCTAAATGTTTACTAGTTCCTATGGCTCACTTGTGTAGAATCTCTCTTAGTGAAAACTGATAAAGATGAGGAATAAAGATCCTGTTTTTTAGCTGCCCTTGATAGTCCAGCGGGTAGTGCGCTGGCTTCTTATACCGAGGCCCTAGGTTCGATTCCTAGCTCGGGCTGGTGAAACGCTCATTTACTTCTATCGCTATCCACATGAAGCAAATGAGAATTAGAAGAATCGCACAACAAAAAACTGCCAAACCCTCTTTCCCTATCCGCTTGAAGTGTATGCTGTAACATATGATGGAAAAAACATACTTATTTCAAAACCAGGTGAAATATGTGGTATCACAATGGGCCTCACAATAGGTGAGAGTGTGTCTCTTACAGAGCCAGCCACCATAACCTAACCTAAGATCCTGTCGGAGTGGAATTTTCCTAAATATTTGCAGAGTTTCTGCATACATCGTTTCAATTGTAATATACTTAAAATTCTGATTGCTTGTTTTATTTGAAAACGAAATGGGGAAATCCCCAATAATGTGATGGTTTGAAAATCCTAAGCAGTTCCCTCATAGATCTACAGCGATTTTAATGCAGGACGGTGCGCGATGTCATATGGCGAAACAGTCAATAAGTATTGCTAAAAGTCTATTTAATCTAGTATGGGAAGACTGGCAGGGAAATTTGCCAGATCTTAACCCTATTGAACATATCTGGTCCAGGATTCAAGATTCAGTATTTCGGAGTCCAAAACCTGCCAATAGACTTCAACTCATTGAGAGAGTAAAACAAGAGTGGGATGTCATACCGTTGGCCGAAACGTCGGTCTTGTGCGAAAGTTTTCGAAAGCGAGTCCTAGAGTGCTACGAAAAAAATGGCACACATACACAATATTAATGATCAATTGAATTTTGCTTGGATATGATTTAGTGGTTTAAATAAAAAAAAATTGAAAAGCAATACAAATGATCCTTAACGGTGTTTTTTTTGTATGCAGAAACTTTCCGTCCACCGTGTATTATGCAATCTTTCTTATGGATCTCTTAATATTTGGATTATAAAATACCAGCCAGCTGTTTCATTCCGAGAAGCAAGTTTAGAAAGATAGAAAATTTGGATAATAATTGTGTTGCCTTGAAAACCGATTACAACCCAGAAACAATGAGAAACTTTTCGCCTTAAGAAGCGCAAACAACTCAAAAAAGTCATTTTATGAACTTCCTAGAAAGACCGCAAGTTTTCCATACCTACAAAGACTACATCTTATATCCGCTGATATCTCGAAAGGTACACAACGCATTTGGCTATTTGTAATTGTAGAACCCTAATTGTAGAACTAATTGTGGAACCCGATAAAAAAAGAAAAATCATCAAAGTAAAAGTTGATAAAAATACTAAAGAAAATACAGATATTTAAAAATGAAAAATGACCGCAATGGTCTTTCTAGTGTTAAGAAGCAATAACAACTTAGAACCATACATATTTCAGAAATATTCCTCTTAAAAATTGAAAATTTATGGAATCATTCCGATGTAATTCATATCAATAGAACATTTCGTACTTTATGAATCAGTTCGTAGGTATGTATGTATTGGTGTGAAAATATGAAAATGCATTTAAACATACTAACCGAACCAATCATCACTTATGGCGGATGTTGCATCGACGCGCTCACCGAGCACATTCGCACTGTTGGTATGTTTTTTGGCACTTATTGTCGGCGTGGAGGCGGTTAAGCGGTCATTGATAACTGCCAACGATGAACGCTTCTTGACCACTGCCACTGGCGCCGGCACCACACCGTCCACCTTATCGATGGAATTGTTGCCACCGTTGACGCTGGGACTGTTGCCGCGATAGAACTTGCGCGCCGTACGCAAAAAACCGAATAGACGTGTCGTATCGGCCGGCGGCGATGCGGACATCACACGTTTTGCACTCGAGTTGGGTGTCGCGTTTGAGCTCGAGGGCGACTGCAGTTTGTTGACTAGGCGCACATTGGTGCCGACCGTTGCCGGCGCGGCTGATAAGCAGAGTTTAGTTGCGGCTTTCGCCGAGCTGCACTTTGGCGTTACGTACGTGTCGAGGTAATAGAATTCTTTGGGCGCTTTGTGTCGATTGTGCACCGCAACGGCGGCACTGAGACTCGTCGAGGCGGGCGTGGGGTTTCGGCGACGCGCTTTCGCAACGCATGCGTTCTGCAGTTCGCGATGTGTGGTCACGGTGCTGGCGCTGCGTGCCACAGGTCGCGCACTGCCGTTTCGGGCGCTGTCGGCGGCTAAAGCTGCCTTGCACCAGTAGATGTTGTTGCTGCCGTAGAAGTAGCGGCGGCGCGTGTCGTTGCAGTTTTTTGCCGCGGCCGATAGCTTCAGCGATTCGCGCGGACTAGTCGAGTTGCTGCGACGACGACGGCGCGGTGTGGCGCTCAAATTAGCCGACGATGACGAGGAGGTGGAGGATGATGTATTGCAGCGTTGGGTGTCGTTGGCGGCTAATGTGGCCTTAATGATGTGCGACGCCTGAAAACGCTGCAACGATCCATCAAAGTCTAGCGAGTTCTGCCCGGACTTGTCCTGCTCCGCGGCCGAAGTGGTGGTTGATGTAGATGTATCGGTGGCTGTGCTGGCGCTGCGATTGTCGCTGCTGGCTGTTGTTGCGGCGGCGGTGTTAGTGGTGGTGGTGGTTGGCGACGTTGAGAGATATGAATTGGATTGGATGAACACTCCATCGCATGTTATTTTAATTGTTGTCACCATGTTATTTCCAGCAGCATATTTAACGCAACCGGGAGCACCAAGGGCCGAGCGTTCTCTCTAGTCGTTGTTGTAGTAGCTTTAAGTTGTTACACTTTAATTTTGTTTTTTTGCACAAATGTTAGTAAAAGGTTTTGCGGTACATTTTCTTGTCGTGGTCAATAATAATTACGGCAAGTCTTGCTGATGGGCGTAGCGGCCGCGCTAACAATTCACGAATTAGGGTCAATAGCCGATTTTGTGGAAACCGCAAAAATTGCATGCTACAATTTCCAGCGCGCGCACACACACACACACACAAACCAACAAATAAATAAACAAAAAATAAATAAGAGCACAAACACCGTTAATATTTAAGGCAATGAAAGCTTCACAACCTCGGTTCGACGGCAAGAAAAAAGTACAAATTGTGCCAAAAATCTATAGAAAAAACCGAATATTCATTCGATTCAATTGACAATTGTAATGAAGAAAATGCCAACAAAAAAAGAGAAGACAAATGAATTGTGGAAAAAGCGCATTTAATTGTGGCACCGAACGAAATGCGCCACAATGCAGTGCGCGACAATTAGCCGCCGTTCTGGGTTGCCATTAATAGCGGTGATTCTAGAGAAATTCGACAATTGGCAAAGCCCGAACGTACAATTGACAATTGGTGGCGGCAGCAGGGAGGTGGATGGATGGGATGATTGGTTGCTGGCGTGGGTTGGGGCGCCCAACATTTGACTACGCCCTGCTCCAGTCAGCAATTCGCCAACTGACAGCAGCAGCAATGGCGGCAATGCGGTTAACCGTTTGCTGAAAATCCGCACTGAATTATTTGAATTACTTGTGCGCGAGCACTTTGCGAGCGTGGCATGTGAACGCATTTACAATTCTCTACCTGTTTTCCATTGGTAGCTTATTTCTTTTATTTCTGTGCGCTGTTGTTTGTCGGTTGTTATTGTTGCTATTCATGTAATGATGTGAACTGATTTTCGTTGCGTTCATTTTTCATGATGTGGTACGCTTTGAAATTCGTAATGCCGGTTCGATTCGACGACGGCGGCGCATTGGTTGTGCGTTTGCGCGTCTGATGTGGCGGTCTGCGGTGTACTACCACAGGTGAATTTTGAAATTGCCGAGAGAAATTTATGCCCTTCCACGACTGCGGCATGTATATACAATCGCAAGCGTACAGTGTGCATTTTTATTTCTGGGTTGGGAAGACACGTTTTTTCATGTAATTGAATGTGAGAATACATATTTGAATTGACATTGTTTGCAGTCGTGATTTAGGGTTTTAAAGCGAATTTTTGCTTACGACAAGTATGGCAAGAATTTTCTACATTTAGCTAAACGGAGAAAGTATGAAATTCAAGGGGTGTGGTAAGGCAATAAATATTTGCCTTGTAGAGAAGAAGAACGGTTTGAAAAATAAATTAAAAAAATAGATAGATAAATAAATAGATAGATAGTTAGATAGATAGATAGATGGATAGATGGATAGATAAATAGATAGATAGACAGATAGATAGATAGATAGATAGATAGATAGATAGATAGATAGATACATAGATAGATGGATAGATGGATAGATGGATAGATAGATGGATAGAGGGATAGATGGATAGATAGATAGATAGATAGATAGATAGATAGATAGATAGATAGATAGATAGATAGATAGATAGATAGATAGATAGATATATAGATGGATAGATGGATATAGGGATAGATAGATGGATGGATAGATAGATAGATAGATAGATAGATAGATAGATAGATAGATAGATAGATAGATAGATAGATAGATAGATAGATAGATAGATAGATAGATAGATAGATAGATAGATAGATAGATAGATAGATAGATAGATAGATAGATAGATAGATAGATAGATAGATAGATAGATAGATAGATTAAAGCACCGTAATCCGTCTGACTTTCCTCCTCGATAAAAAAGTGGGCTACCACAAAGAGGGGTAGGTGATAATACTTTTTACAAGATCTGTGAAAGTTGGACATGCTAAAAAAAATACTAGTGCTTTGCTTGCTATGCCATATTTACTGGCTTAAAACCCTCCCAGTTGGGGCCTTTTAATCGGGTCTCTTTTCTCTCCAAAGGCGAAGAGAATTATTCGTCGAGAGGTCTTTCGTACTTATTTATCGCAGTTTCTTCCTGACTTTAAACTCAATGTCCCATAATTCATCCTCCTCTATGTGTGAAAAAGCCTTACTTAAACTAGCTTCAGTTTTTGATGAAAATTAGTGTTTCATATTAACTAATTTTAAGCGATTTATGTTTTCTTCTTAATATTTTAAGTGTCAATAGAATCTACAGGATTACTCCAAAGTTACCATGTACACGTCCTAAGTGAGATATATACCTATATGTAAGATACCTATAATATAAGATACCTACAAGAGGTATAGATATAACTTTTCCAGTGGAATACGGGATCGAGCTGCTTCCAAACAACTGATGATAGATCAAGATCAATATAGGCCAAGTTCTAAGACTCTATTTGAAAGTGCTTCTGGTCCAAAGTTCGTATAGTCTACCGGATCTCTAAAATTCAGACGGAGTTCTACCTCATATCTATCTAATGATTTTCGTGGGCAGTTAGACTGCTGTAAACAGTCTGCAAGCCGTTGTTAGAATATTGTTCGAAGAAGTTGTCGACATGAGCCCAGACTCAAAAAGAGCGAAGAATTTTACCAGTTTTAAGCCAATTTTTTTATACTTTAGAGAAGACTGCCTTAGAAAGCGCGATCTGTACATCTCGAGCCGGGGTTTTCTCACAGGGTCAAGTTCCCTCTTGCTTTCCAATCAATGCAGAGTGGAGAAAATGTGCTAACAAATCAGATGAAGAAGAAGAAAGGAGACACGTTATAAGCTCAAAGTGAGACAACAAATTCTTGAATCTCTTCAACTGATTCTTCTGCTGCAACGTGATTTGGCTAAACTAAAATCTCGACAAATTTTTACAATAAACTATTCTTAAAGGTCTCACTTAACGCAATCGAAACTGTAAGTTTTCTCACTGCTAATTTCTGCCTGCTGCGTTCGACAATAAACGCTTAAACGCATATTAGGCAATTTCATGCGATTTAATGATTTAGGCGCTTTCCACACAAGACATCTGGCTGCAAAACTATTGGAATTGGATACGCTTGGGGCCCTAACAGCGAACAGCAGCCACAACGGCACTAAACCTAAATACCACTACGTGGATAGAAGAGGCAGTGTGGGGAGGTAACCGAAAACCAAAACGTACGTGAGTGCGATGCGTGCTTCGTGCATTCCATGGCGTTTTAGTAGCGAGTTATGAATGTCTATTTGTGAAAGTTATGTAAGACAAGTTAAACCGAAATGCTAAATAGGAAAAAATTGCGATAACGTATAATTACCGTTATTTAATTATGAACACGGTTTGACTAATTTAACTGAAAGTAATATGCAGTTAAACAACTAAGCAAAAAAAAATGCAAACAAGAAAACCTCAGCCAAAAGCAAAATCTTCAGTGTGGCCAATATTTTACAAATTGCAAGGTATAAATCAGACAATTCACTTAAGTAAATACAAAATAAATGAAATTATTAGAGGTATTCATGAGTATTCATAAAATCGGTTGTGCTAAATGCAAATATTGGCAATAAGGTTTTTGGTTGCTAATTAGGGGGGAAATTACTGGAGTCATTTTTTAGTCAGATTTTTTTCAGTAAGGTTCAGAGAAAATCAACTTCAACCCCAGTGTGCGGTTTTGTTGTTCTTGGAAAACTAGACAGTGGGAATATACAACAATACTACGATACTAAAAGGCATCGAAAGGGGGTTTCCCAATTTAACTCTAGAAAGACCGTTGCGGTCATTTTGACGGTTTTTCATTTTGCATCTGCATTTTCTTTAGTATTTCTATCAACTTTTGCTTTGATGCCTTTTATTTTTTTTATCGGATTCTACAATTAGTTCTACAATTAGAGTTCTACAATTACAATTAGCCAAATTCGATGTGTACTTCTTGAGATATCAGCGAATATAATATGTAGTCTTTGTAGGTATGGAAAACTTGCGGTCTTTCTAGTGTTAAAATAATGTGTGGCTAAAAGTTGAGTTGACGAAAAAAGTGTGCATTGTTAGTTGGAGGTCAACGACGAAGAGTGAGACCGTGTCTCCGGTGGAAGGACCAAGTTGAGAACGCCCTATAATCTCTTGTTGTGACCGGAACCTCTTAACAGGTTTTTATGGCCAGTTAAGTAAGTAAGTAGCAGTTTATTTGCATTGTTCCCATCAGGCGGTCCTATTACCACTGCTTCCTCTAATCTATGACATGTTGATTACATGGCGATATTAAAATATTAAACACACAACAAAACCACATCGCTTGATGAATGGCGAATTCCTAAATGGTAACCGCCAAGTCATAAATTGTTTTAATTTTTATTTTATTTATTTTTTCGTACTTTTTGCATTTCGTAATAGGCCAAAGTGTGAATGAAAAAGCGATAAGCAGAAATGAATATTAATAAAGCGAATAGCCGTAAATAATAAACAAAAATTATAAATAAACAAACGCGACAAGAAGAAGCCATTCAAAGCAATTTCGGCAAATTTCAAGATGAACTAAAGGCAAGCGAAGGAGGAGCAGACAACAACGGTGTGCGTTGTGCGTAGAGAATAAAAGTGAATAAAAAAATCAGCGAAAAGACGTGTAAAAGTGACAGTGTGCCGATGATGGCAGCGCATCCTCTGAGGAGGAGGCAATGAATTGTTGTTTGATTTTCGCTTGCGGCACGGTTGGCGGCGTGACTGATGTGGAGTGCAGCGCAGCGCAGTGGAATGGGTTAATCAGTGAAAGTTTCTACTTTTCACACATATTTAATGAAAATTAAAAGCAATGAAACACAAAATGAGAAATTTAAAAAAAAACTATTTTTTCATGCAGTGTGCAACGGGCACTGGCAGTCGTTGACTTGCGTGCTGTACATAAAATACACAAATTTGAAAATAAAGAAATATTGAAAGAAAACAACAAATATTTGGTACGCACGATAGGCAACAAAATACGACAGACAGACGGGCAGAGCGCCAACAACATTGCAAATGAAAATGCGCAACGCGTATGCGCCGCTGGCCAATTGGGTATTGATCTATGGTGACCACAAGGCGCCGAGAGCGTTGGCCACCAACTTGGAAGACAGTCGAAAAGACCGACGCGTATGGCGGACATGTAAATGGCAGTGTTTGGTGTTTTCAAAATTCAGCGTAGCGTAGTTTGGAAAAATGAAATGTTTGCTATTTTTCAATAATTCAGTGGCCACTTTCACTACGGCGCCAAGTCAAGGGAACCGCTGGCCGACAGTCATGGCACATTGCAGTTGGAAAAGTAGGAAAAGCTGTCTACACAACGCCGCAAACGGGCGCTGTGGAAAACTTGTTTGGACGCTCTTGTATTTGTCTTACATTTTATGTTTGTTGTTGTTGTGGTTATTGTTCAGCGAATGTGCGGCAAAAAAATCTAAGCGGCACACCGCAAATGGATGACTAATACGCAGAAATGTACAAACAAAACGCCATCAAATGCGAAACAAAACGCAAGTGTGTGAGTTGATGTGTCTGTCTGTGTGTGTGTGCGCGGTCAAAATAGTGAGAAATAAATTAAGAAAACTATCAAAAGTAGACGCCATGGCGTACTGGACTACGTCAGACTGAAGCTTTTAAGATTGATTGTGTATGATTTTTAGTTGCGGCTTTGGATTGCAGACAAAGCAGACATGAAAAACAATAAAGGCGTAACGTGAACAAAAAACTGAATAGCTATTTTTAATTTGCCACAAAACAATTGAGCAACAATACGATTTTCTATGAACTCTGAACTTTCGGTGTGAGCGTGGCTTACATTCAGAAATCTTAAACAACAACACGTTTTAATGGTTCCATGTGAGTTTGCTAAGAGTTGTGCAAGTTCTAAACGAGTGGTGAGCATATTTATAGAACTGTCCTAAAATTTGGGACACGGTTTATTTAGGATTTTGTGGCGCAAGCTTAATTCTGGCAATTTTTATAGGCGTTGAAGGGTGCTTTAAGATCTAAGTTAATACTTGGGAAGTGTTTTCAGGATTTTGGGACATGTTTGTTGCACATATTACAAACTAAAACCAATTAAGTAAAATTTTAAGAATAAAAGCTAAGCATTTTTACAGATAGTAATGAATTCTTGGAGTATAAGTTAAGACTTGAGAACTATTTGTCACAGTTTTAGGACAGGGCATATTTTGCATTTTGATTTAATCAAAAACATGTCCCAGATTGATACAAGTAACCTGCAAAATATTACAATAATCGCAATGGACCGACTGCTATGGAAGGCGCAACGTGAACAAAAAACTGAATAGCTATTTTAAATTTGCCACGAAACAATTAAGCAACAATACGATTTTCTATAAACTTTGAACTTTCGGTGTCAGCGTGCCTTACATTCAAAAATCTTAAAGAGCAACGCGTTTTAATGGTTCCATGTGAGTTTGCTAAGAGTTGTGCAAGTTCTAAACGAGTGGTAAGCATATTTATAGAACAGTCCCAAAATTTGGGACACGCTTTGTTCAAGTTTATGTGGCGCAAACTTAATTCTGGCAGTTTTACTAGACGTTGATGGATGTTTTGAGATCTAAGTTAATACTTGGAAAGTGTTTTTAGGATTTTGGGATGTTTGTTTTACATCTTAATAAAAAATTTTGAAATAAATATTATGAAAGTTTACAGGTAGTAGTGAATTCTTGGAGTATTAGTTAATACTTGTATGTGTTCCTATTTGAGAGCATGTTGAACTATCATCTGACCAAACTAGGAGTTTTGTACGCAGGAAAAATAAAACTGCAATACATATTTTAGGAAAATACCCTGTTCTAATGCATGATAGAAAGAAGCATGGGAGATTATCTCATAAAAGGTGTTGATTAGGAATCCAGAGGTTTAGGATCCATACTTAAACTACTCTCGGAGACTCAACCCATGGATTGAAGTGGGCCAAATAAATCTTTTAGGTAAATAATAAAACTTGGGAACTGTTTGTCACCATTTTAAGACAATAATATCTCCATGTCTGCACTGTTTTCCAACATTTGTTTCAACAGTCATTCCAAGTAAGTACGAAATTTAAATCGATTCTCTTTAAATATGGCATTTTTTACAGTTTTTTCTGGTCTTTCGAACATTTTTAGCACAATTTGTTTGTTGAAAAATTTGTATACTGTTTTTTAGTCATTAAAAATAAGGCGTTTTTCTCTGTGTTTTGTTTTGCTGACTCTTTTAGTTCAAATTGTCCCAGACTTTGGGGCACATTACATTCAAGTATATTGATTTAAAATATAGAAATAATTGCTATTATTCAAATAAGTCGTAGATATTCAGGTCATTCCAAGTACATATTTACTGTCACAAATTGACTACAATTGTGATATACTATAAGTATATTTGATTCAGAGAACCGTTCTACAGTCTTTTTTGGTACAACTTATTCCGACATTGGGACAGAAATGTGTTTTCAAATGTTTAATATAACAAGTAAGTTTGACATGAGTCTTAATAGTTTTGAATTTTTCAGCAATTTGTTCGAAATAATGAGTCACATTTTTCGAATTATGTATTTTTATTTAAATATATTTTTTTTATATTTTATATAACCATCATTCATCACAATTTGCGCAAAACGGTTCTACTTTTCATCATTGTAGAATTTATTATATTGATTCGTTTGCAATGTCACAACTTTGCCAATAGATTTTGTGACAGCTTTTTTACACTGAAATTCATTTGCACATATTGCAACAGCTTTGATTTTGTGACAATTTTTATTACACTTTGCAATACACTAAAAATAATTTATACAAATTGCTTCAGCACATCACCGATGACTTTGCACAGCCCTCGCAAAATTCCAATTGCCAAATTAGGGTTTACCAACTTTAGTGCATCGTTAAGTCAGATTAAATTGTATTTTTTCGAAACACAAGCAATAATAAAAATCATTAAACTCGCCGACACCAACGGTCGATGGTGTTTGTCACACAGCGTTAGTGAGCTCGCGCGCGTTTCAAAATCGACTGAGCCAACCGCTGGCGCTGACTGACTGTCGACCGGAGCGCGCTGAGCCTCAGAAAATGTTTATATTTGTTGTTGTTGTTGTGGAGTTGCGTGAGTGCGGCAATGTTGGCTCTTTTTGGTGGCGGCACACAATGCAGCTCGCAAAACGCTGCTCACGCGCTGCTGCGACTGTCTGGTTTTGCACCTTTCCATCAATGGCGCTCCGCACTCGAGCGCACCCGTCGACCCACAGCCACAAGTCATCGAACAACAAGTGGTGTTGGCGGTGGTGAATGTGGTCGCCTGCAGCGTTACTCAACTCTGTGTGGTGGCTCCAAGTTTGGTGTGTTGTGGTTGGCGGTGGTTGCAGCATTGTTGCACTGTTGCTGCCTTTACCACACTCGCGCTACGTTGCCGCTTAGTAGTTTGATATTTGGCAGAGCATAAAGACGAAATAATGGAGAAACTTGCGGATTTTCTATGATTGATTGCGCTCAAAGTAAGTGAGGCATTAGTCGCCACGATATGGCATTTTGGTTGGATATTTTGTTTGTTATTTTAGAAAAGTTAAACAATATTAAATTTTTATTAAAACACGAACACTGAGAAGCAATTTCGCGGAAAATGGGTAGTGCGACATATCTATTTGTGTCTGAAGTGTCAGCCAAAGAGCGCTTAGTCAGCTCTCTAACAATTGAATTGTGAATTCGGGCTAAATAAGGTTGAAAGGCATAATAATCTGATCTTACTCCGGGGCTAAGATATTAGCTAACTTATGTGTCCCACGTCTTTCATCTACAGCAACAAAGTTGGCAGGATACATGAGGCTACATACATGGCTGCCTGCCATTTCGGACCAATGCACAGTGATTCGACTCCATACAACCGCGGGACAAAATTAGAAGGAGTGGTTTGTCTTCATAAAATTTGGTATACTAGTGAATCATGGTCTGTTGAAGTGAAATCTCCATTTTCTTCTTCTTAAACTTTTGTAGTTTGGCAATGGCTGAGAATGGCAATTTTCGTCATTTTTGGAAAGCTACAAACGTGTTGGCTAGATTTTTCAGATTTTACATTTAATCGGTAACGTCAACATTGATAATTGCAGAAATTGTCTTAGGGCCCTTTAGTTTTGCAATAAAAACGATAATAGTAGATGAATGTTTTGCATTTATGCAGATTTTTCAATTTTTCATGCTAATTGCATACTTTTAGGGATGAAAAAAAAGAAATTTTGTAGAAAAATAGGTGTTTAGACCACTTTTCAAATTGAATTATTTTCTGAGATCGGAAGGTATCGAAGGATGTAATTACATTATCCGACAAAGAAAGAATGCTTCTTAAAATAAAAAACAAATCCAGGGACATACTTTCACATACTTTTTAGATATTTTCCTCGAAGTTTTGCTAATTTTCAGATTTTTAATTTTGAAAAATATTTTCAATTAAAAGTAAAGTAAAAGCTTCAGCTTTACAAATTTTGAGAAAACATTAAAAGCGAAAATGGCCACATCATTTCTCAATCTAATCTAAACCATGTATTTTTACATTTTTTTTTACTCAATAGACTAAAAAACAGAAAATTTGTGTTTAAAATTTTTTGTGAAAAAAGCTCCGACTTTGAGCAGCTCTTGAACTTGCACTAATTATTTTTTCGCATAGATTTTTTGGGGTTTTCTTAGTTGGAGTTTTACCTTTCAAATGACATCAAAATCGTTAAATTCTGAGACTATTTTTTATATATATATTTTTTATATATGTATATGAGTCTTTCCAATAATTTTTTAAAAAACATATTTTATGGGGTTCTTCAAATTGGCTCAAAGTTTGACACATTGAAGTACTATGCAAAATATCTGTATTCCCAATTTTTTAGCCCTCCCCGTCCCCGCGTACCCGAGAAAAAAATTTTTGAAACCCTGAGAAACTCCGTTTTTTTGCGTTCTTTAAAAAAATCATATCTCGGGAAGTTGGAGGTCAAATGAAACATGCGGTAGCATATTTTATTCGTTGATGAGTCTACTTCTTTAGAAATTTGGTCCGGGTCAGTCTCGGTTTGATCCGGTTGTTTGGCGTTTGAATAAGTAAAGTCGTTCAAACTGTAAAAACGGCCTTCTTCAAAAATTGCGCCAAACAACCGGATCAAACCGAGACTGACCAGGACCAAATTTCAAATAAAGTAGACTAGTCAACGAACAAAATGCGCTACCGCATGTTCTATTTGGACTCAAATTCGCCGAGATACCGTCATTCGAAAATCCAGAAATTCGGAAAAATCGCGATTTCTGCTGTTTTTGGAGCGCTGTATTTCAGCTGCTGATGATCGAAATGTCCCCAAAAATTAGTGGAACTTTCTTCAACTGAAACTTAACAATATCCAATAGATTTTTTTCTTGGCACTCGCTTTCTCTGCTTGCGATGAGTTTTTCAAAACTCTAACTTTTCACCCCCTGAATAGACGATAAAAGACCCTAGATTATCAATGACACGTATCAATACGATTCATAAATAGGATTATCAATACGATTCTCGTAACCGTGGAATATATATGATTGCGGAGGACAATACAAACATTATTTCAATATTAGAATTTATTTGATACCATTTTAATGACATATTTGAAGGTTTAGAAGTTTTATTTTAATTATTTAAATATTTATGACCACGCCTTTTTCTTCCATAGATGTCGTCTTCACAAATAGTCGCATTCCTCCCAAGGGGATGAAACAATGACTTTTCCTAGTGTCTTTGATCGTTTTAGCGGCTTCGAATCTAGAATTTAGTTTTCTTCGCTGTTTTTGGATTTCAGCATTAGACACCCAGATCATCCTGAAAAACATATTATATTAAATTATATATCTCGATCATTGATAGAACAATCGGTGAACATACTTTATATTTTCAATTTCTTTGGATGCCCATTCGTACATGGCTCGTGGATTGGTTATTTGGGCTTCTGCCGACGATCTTAAGCAGTGTCTTCTGACAGCTCTTTTGACGACACCACCTATTGCGTCACATGGACTCTTTCCGTGGCTTGTCGCAAAAAAATTGTACGATTTGACACGCAGTCCGAAATCTTGCTCATGGTATCCCAAGTTTTGTAGATGATTCCTGACAAAAAACAAAGAATTATTTCAAGGCTGTTGAAAACCTCAAGCTGATTGATATCTCTCTCACTTACTTATTCTTGTATTGATTCGGGGCTCCGTCAGAAAAATAAATTATTTGTTTTATACGTGGAAAATCTGATTTGATTATTTTCATCAAT